>JAWQEG010000764.1:0-73898 GCA_033782935.1 Petrolisthes cinctipes | reverse complement strand
GAAAACAGGCTAATGCAGATAGAGAAAAAATAGTAGGTTAGGCCATCCAATGCACGTCACCTCCTGTTCCCTTGACCAACAGCAAAATAAAAATACCTGTGTCAAAATTGTGTTCCCATGTATGTATGTATGTCTATCTATCTATCTATAGCTCCGACGCCTCGTTCCCTCCGGGAACTCCCCCAAGGGGTGGCCACGCAGAAGTGTCTCCAGTTCTCCCTGTTCCAACACTCCCTCCTTACTTGTTCAAGCCCTACTCTGCCCCTCACGTTTCTCTCCTTTATATACTCTTCCACTCTGTTCAGCATCTAACCGGAGGTCTGCCTCTCACACCAGTTCCCACAACTTCACTTCCATACACCTTCTTTACAAATTCCTCACTTTGCATTCTCTCCACATGTCCAAACCACCTCAATGTATCACGTTTCACTCTCTCAACCACTCCACACTCAATGCCAATTGCCTTCTCACTCATACCACATCTCTCATACACACTCTCATTACTTTCTCCATCCCATCTAGTAAGTCCACATGCTCCTCTCAAGTAACTCATTTCCACAGCACCTATTCTGGACTGATGCGCCCTACTCCATGTCCATGTCTCCGACGCATATGTCAGTGTTGGCAGGATTATACTATTTCGTATGTATGTATATATGTATAGCCATGGCTGAAAGTCCATGAGCAGGAGGTACAGCTATCTCTTGTAATTCTTAGAGAATAAAAGTACCAAAACTACATTACTAACATTTCGTTGAGCTGCCACAGTCAGAGGGTGGGGAAACTTATCTTGTTCCAACTCTCTGCCCAGTATCGGCTGTGACTTTGCACCACACCATGCTCATGGACTTCAGCCATGGCTGTACAGTATGTATGTATGTGTATGTACAGTATGTATGTATGTGTATGTACAGTATGTATGTATGTATATATGTACAGTATGTATGTATGTATGAACTTTCCAGTATACCTGTTGTTTGTCTTAACCTTCCCAGTATACCTGTTTGTCTTAAAGGGTTCACTAACAGGGGCTTTCACTTCTCCAACTGTCCTTTTTTTTTCATATTTTACCTTTTGTGCTTATTGTCCCACCTCTCAGTCACCTTATTCCACGGGCGCCATATGACTTTGCTGTTATGGCGCCTTATATCAATCAATCAATGAGTCACCAGAAACACAAACTTTGCCAACACTATCTACACCTTAAGTACTGTACAGATGTGAGTAAACTTTGGTATCATAACTTCACATGCTGTATAAAAACTCATGTGCTCTTTCAAATGCAATGAGTCTTGGAATCTCGAATGAATTTGGACACAAGATTTTCAACTTCTCTTACTCCATCTCCATTTTACAAGTGAGGACATCATATGAGCTTCTTCCATTGAGTCCTCACCTTCTCAATATGGAATTAATAACAGTACAGTACTCCTGAACGAATAAATAATCTTACGAGTTCATTTCACGAGGGGTTTGAAGGAGATTCACTTGTTGGTAAATTAGAAGGCTTCTGATTCCTCCTACCTAACTATACCATAAAACAAGACACCCTCAATGGTACAGTACACTAATAGGGAAGCTGTTTGGGGGAATATGATACCTTCCAATCGAACAACAAAAGAATCTCCCTTCAAGTGGGTGGAAAAGACAAGCATGGGTCGTCGATGTACAGTAGCCTACAGTACGGTAATAAAGACAATTGTCACGTGTTATACTCTTACCTGTTTCTGCCAGCGTGGGTGAGGGAGGAATCAGAAGGAGGAGGATGACGGAGAGGAGAGCCGGCAGCAACATGGTACCCTTACACACAGTCCTCACTACTCTACCACACCCAGCCTGTAACAACAACAAAAACAACATAGTGAGTCAATGGCAAACATAAGAAGAAAATCATGGTGGCCTTTTGTCTTGAAGAAATATGTACAGTTCTGAGTCAAAAATAAAGTAAATATGTGAAAGAAATCATGGTGGCTTTCTGTCTTTAAGAAAAATGTACCGAGTTGAATTTATTATTTCCAGGTCCATCACCAACCCCAAACCTCAATTCCAACCAGCCTCGGAAAGGAAAGACTTAATCCTGGAACCAGAGTATGATTGCAGTCCATAATTACAAGCCCACAAAGGAGGGATGAAGTGGAGTTTGTGCATTAAATTCTAGTTATACAAAGGTTTACTGTGTATGTAAACAATGCACGAAGCCAATGTGTGGAAAATAATGAAGACAGTTGTTGGTATAGTACAGAACAGTATTCACTCCATCTCATGTAATGTAATTGGACTAAAATTGAAAGACTGCATCTGTATATCGCTACATCATATTATTTAAACAACTGGTGCTTTTCTTATCTAATGATACTTTAGGGGATAATACATTTTTGGTACTGTACACTGGAGCACCTTGATTCCTCCACAATATACCAGAAAACAGGACCATATGAACCAAAAAAATAATGGCTTGTTGTTTGGAATAGTTTGGAGGAATCAGTTGCTCCAGATTTACCAACACTGTACTTCCCCCTCACCAAAATTACACCCAAAAAAGTTATATTGTTAACTCATTCCTGTTTCCTAGCTCTTTGGGGGGGTTTGGGAGATAAAAATAGACTAAATAATAATACATATAATAAAACATATGAATAAATTACATAATAATAATACAGGTTACAAACAAAGCATATTAAAATGACATGATGTATTTTCCTACTGAGCACATAACACACACACACACACACACACACTAGTCAGTACATACAACAACACACCAGGACAAGTATGTTACCCTGATACATACACATACACACACACACACACACACACAAACACTAGTCAGTACATACAACAACACACCAGGACAAGTATGTTACCCTGACACACACACACTACAGTCAGTATATACAACACCACAACTGGCAAAGTATGTTATCCTGACACACACACACACACGGCACAAGTGTGTAAAGTTCTGATTGGCTATTTAAACATTTGTAGTCAAGGCCATACAGAAGCTTACATAACTATACTGTACTGAGATGTAAAGATATTTCTAACTATCTTTCTCTCATTTCTTTTCTTCATGCTGTACAATTTATTTTAACATCTTCCTTGTGCTCTAAGTTGTGTGCAAAGCTTCTTCAATTTTCAACTTAAAGAATAATACAAAAGTTTCTTCAGTCCTTTAACTTAGAGAATAATACAAAGAGACATAGTACCAGGCCATAATTTATAAGTTATATATTCCTAAGATGGTACAGCCACTTTCCTTCCATCGCGCAAATATATCAGTATCATTTCAAAATATAACCATACAACAACACCTTATGTCAACTCAACCCCCTCAATTATTATTATGAGCTGCTGCAAAATCATACGTGTTGATCTTTAATACCAAGATATTTACTAAGATGGAAGGAAAGTGTCGGTGGATATTTGATTGTGGCTGTACAAGGAAATGGACACATAATAAGTACAGACACACCCAATATGGAACTGGATGAGAGCAATATAAAAGTACGAGTACAATTAAAGTAATGGAATATTGTCCCGTTAGTGAAGCTCAATATTTACAACAACTGTGGCTAAAAATGTGTTCCAATTAGGCAAATGTTTGATGACCCAAGAGACTTAATCTTAGGGAAATACAATATCCGATAAAAAAACAAAAACACACACAAGGTCCAATAGCCAGGGAAGAAGCCGAGTCCATTAGTTGATAGGTACAGGTTGGTGGATCTTCATTACCTTAATTGTCCTTGTATACTTTGTGGAATATAACCATTAAATTATATGTTTATACTGAGTGGGTAATACAACACAACACAGCACCATTACCTTATGGAACCTTGTGATGTAGTCTGAAATTGGAGGTTAGTGAGTCCTTCAAATATTGCCACGAAACCCCACCTGTATTGAATGAGGTTGTTTCATGGGATAGTCAGGAGGAATCAGAAGCCACCAAGTCTCATATATAATCACAAGGTCCTTAAGTGGATAGTACAATATTGGTATAGCAATTCTGGAGCAAATTGAATTCTCCAAACTATTCCAAGCAACAGGCCACCATTATTATTATTTTTGTTCATCTGAAGCCATTTCCTCTCATACTTTGGAGGAATCAATGCACTCCAATGTACCAAAAGTGTATTAACCCCTTTTAATAGTTATCTGGTTAAGTTGGTGATATATCTATAATTAATTAGGTTACTGTCTGGTGTTTGGGTGCTGATGCATCTATTTAATTAACTGTGTTTGTAAACTTCTCAATTGATTTTTTTTTACAGAAAAGTTTACACATAAAGTTGTCTGCAAAACTTCCATCCCAACCTCCTCAAGTCTATAATTTATAGTAACTATTATATACAGTAGTGTGTATTGTAGAGTATTGTATTTGAATGAGAAAATTTTTGTATACAGCAGTTTTGTTCTTATACAGTACTAACAAAAGTATTACTGGTATACATGCCATGCAATGATTACAATTTTACATAAGAAACACATTTCAATAATCATGTATTAAGAGAGGTGGGAGGGACAATGACAACTTTCCCTGGCCTCTAAAAATATGTCTTTACTGAATTAAAAAAGTGAATAATGTTACTATATTTCCTGGTCATTATTGAGGACAACAATGTGTGTTTTTCTAATGTTTGTTTTAAATCACGACAAGTAATGTTTGGTGCGAGACTTTACTTTCTTATTAAGGGGGTAATTCACTTTTGTTACATTGGAGTGCCTTGATTCCTCCAAAGTATGCCAGGAAACAGGACCTGATGAACAAAAATAATGGTGTTCTGTGGCTTGGAATAGTTTGGAGGAATCAGTTGCTCCAGATTTACCAACACTGTACTTCCCCTTAAGGAACTAATATTGAAATGCCAGCCATTGTTAAGAGTCGTACAGTGAATAAAAATCTGGAGCAAACCGAGTCCTCCAAACCATTCCAAGCAGTATGCCACCATGTCCTGTTTTCTGGCATATTTTGGATGAATCAAGGTGCTCTAATGAACTGAAGGTGTATTACCCCCTTAATGACAAGATCACTGAACCATTCAATTTTGATGATTTACATAACATTCCAATAATTTATAGGTTTACATTCCTGGCAGTGAACCCAAGCCCTCATTAGGTTTAGATAATTCAAGAGTATATAAATCTTATTTTGATACATTCTTTGCATTCCTGTGTTCAATAATTACTTAATTATCCAGGTATGAGGATATCATCTTCACTTCTTAAGAGGAAGGTCTTTGGTATCACTTAATGTAACCCTGCATAAGACAGGTAGCCTACATACAGTATCATTCTTAAAGGGGAAAAACAATTTTGTTATGTTATAATTCCCTGAATTCTCCAATGTATGCTGGGAAACAGGACCAGATTAACAAATATAATGGTGGCCTGTTACTTGGAATAGTTTGAAGGAATAACTTGCTCTGGATTTACCAACACTGTACCATAGGTCCTACTTCCCCTTTTAATACTCTATAACATATTGATGGCTAATTATTCTCCACAAATTGGGGAAAATTAATTCCTTCAAAAACTTCTTTAACACCAATTACACTAAATTAATAAAATATGTTTTTACTCACTATAAAGCAAAAGATATTCAAACATTTTTGTTACCGTACTTAACAATATTCAAAATGGAAATTGTCTACTTTTCAGAATATAAAAGGCTATGTACAGTAGGTCTATGTGGAATTAATATTCTCAAATTACAAATATCCAGTCAAAATATATGCACTGCAATATTACATAAACACAAGCACAAGGACAAATTGAATTAACTGTGTAATTCTGTCATCTGTATCCACAAAAATAACTTTCACAATGTTTGAACTCTTGACACAAAACTTGGACACTCATTGTTTACACTATGACAACACAACCTGCAAGGACTCTCATATTTGTGGACATTTTACAAGTCTTTATCTCATGAAATGTTGTAAGTTCTTGGCTCAATAACCAAAATATTATGAGGTCAGGGCCCCTATAATAATAATAATTTTTTTTTTTTTTTGTATAGTTGATGATCAATGACTCAGTGTTTTTTGTTTTGGTATTGTCTTAAAATACCGGTACCTCTATTACAGTGGAATTATGCATTTTGTTAAATCCTATCCCTACAATCTTTGGGAATCGAGATTTTTGGGGTGGGTCAAAACACATAATTTATCATATTTGCCTTTGATATTATTATAATTTGACTCAGGATTCCCAGTTTTTGACAAGCATAACCTGAATTGTGAGTTTGTGACATCCTTCAATCCAAACCAAGGTATAACCCCAATTTCTCATACTCTCTAAGACTGTTGGATAGATTGGGTGGGTGTGGAAGGAAAGTGAGCAAAAGTTATAGTTTGTTGAAAAACAGACAGTCATATTATTTTACTGTCAACAAACTACATCTTTTTTCACTTTCCTTTCTTTGTAGCCATGCACCTCACAAGTAACGAGCCAAATCAGCTTCATGTGTGGCCAACTGTACTATTGTTGGTTGACTTTGGTTAGTATACTTCCAACCCACATCCAGAACAAAGGAAAACCGGACATGCCATGGTTGTACAAGAAGGATAACTGAATAAGCAGGTCCACACTCCACTGCAGTTGTGAAGTAATTGATGAGCAGGTCCACTGCAGTTTCGAAGTACCGTAATAAATGAGCAGGCTTACGGTACTGTACGCATAGCAGGCCTATACAGGGTGTTTCAAAATTCCTTTACCACACTTTTAAGGCCTCCATAAACTATCAATCATGCCTGCACAAACTGGGTGGTTTTTCAGGCATAACCGTGGTGTGTGTGATTGATGGTTTGCGCAAATGACTGAACAATATCTAACAAGCTTTTCGTCAATCACACCCCTGTACAGTGGTGCATGATAATGTGTGGTGACTGCTCAGTATTCTTGCTAGTGTGTGGCAAATTTAAATGATTGCACAGTCACCTAGTTTGAGCAGGCATGAATGATAGTCTATGGAGGCCTTAAGGGTAAGTTGTATGGGCCTAGTGAAAACTATTTTTTTTTTATTATATACAATGTGTTGAAAAACCCTGCATACCCTATTTGGTTTATGGTACACATAGCAGCCACTGATGGTACACCCGGAAGTACTAATTTCTCAACCCCCTAATAGCCAAAGTCACGACCAGTGACGACCGGGCGATCGAACCACACCCAACTCCTCTACCCCGACCCCAGTGGTTCATTTGCTCAATGTATTAGAAAAAGTGAAGCATTGTAGAGGAGTTTGATGTGGTGTTCGACTGCCCGGTCGTCACTGGCTGCGACTTTGGCTATTAGGGGGGGGGGGGGGGAGGGAGAAATTAGTACTTCCGGGTGTACAGTCAGCGGCAAAAGTCCTGTCGCCTCACTTGCTTCACCGAGGCACGCGATGTTCATAGACTCGAAATTTTTAAGTGTAGTAAACGTGCGTATTTCTCGAGTCCATGAACACTACCTGTCTCGGTGAAGCAGGTGAGGCGACAGGACTTTTGCCGCCCACTGTACAGTACAGTCGGCGGCAAAAGTCCTGTCGCCTCACTTGCTTCACCGAGGCACGCAATGATCATCGCCTCGAGATTAGTAGGTGTAGAAAACATGTGTATTTCTCGAGTCCATGAACACTGTGCGTCTCGGTGAAGCAGGTGAGGCGACAGGACTTCTCCTGCCGACTGTACATAGCAACCACCAGTGGCACATATCAGCCACTGGGACATAGCAGCCTGTTCCCGTCCCAGGCCTTATATATATATATATATATATATATATATATATATATATATATATCCTCAAGATTAATTAAAACTGGCAATACAATGACATTGGTAAATAATGAGTGAGAAACGTTCCTCTATCAATTGTAGGCTATTCCACACTAATGCAATAGGCCTATAGAAAATTTGTTTAAAACTGTTTAATTCTAACTGTCAGCATAGGAAAGACCCTTAAAGTTGACAGAGTTGAAGTAAATTGGATAAAAACAAGAAGAAATACTATTCTACCAGGGGCCACGAAGCGAGCTGCAAAGCACACACACGTTATCGTAAAAAGTAAGCAGCCCCATTTTTGCTCGCTGTGAAGAGTGCTTACTACTTAAAGGTTAAAGTGAAGCACCACCTAAGGAGGTAGTCAGTTCAGAGTGAAGGAGTGAACGTGTATGAAAATGACAACAAAAGTGCTGGAGTGGACTTGAATAACCATTGTATTGTTGGTGATGGTGACCAGCAGTGTTGACAATTCCCGAGTCCACATGCAAAACTTCCAAAAAATTCCCCATATCATAATTATATATTCTACTACATTTTTTATATTATAAAGTTACAATCCCGCATTATAAGGCCATCCCCTGGGTCATGAGTTTGTCACCCCTGTAGGAGGCCATTTTTTCTTCGCAATTTAAGCATCAATAAAACAACTTATACTTCATATTTCTGTAGGGGGAAAACGAAAATTATTGTTTTAAAAACTCTCAATACTTTCATTGGTATAACAACAAAACATCTGGTGTTACTTTGAATCATATATATGTTATAGTTTGGAGGTCTTCTGTTACAGGAAATACATTATGTCAGCCTTGTTTTTGTAAGCACTTTATATCTACTCAATTTAGTTTCATTTTTTTGATAAGTTGCCTTACAGTACATACTACACAAGTTTTCAGTTCCATAATTCTCCAATTCGAGAGCTGTATTTCCCATTTGCGTCTCCTATTCCCTAAATCTGGGGGAAAATCTCTATGTTTGGCAACACTGGACTAACCAGCATGTGCTTGTGGAGCATCTGCCCAAGTTATTGTATTTTGACCAAATTTATCACAATGAATGATAAAAACCAATATTCCCGGTACGATTATGTCATTAAAGCTAATCATTTTGAGATAATTTATTTCTATTATTATTGCCAAGTTACAAAATTTAATTCTATTATTATTGCCAAGTTACATATGGAAACGGTTATATACTGTGTCATAATTATTCATGGAACCTCTGGACAATGGACATGACGACGGCCTCATGTCAGATGAATGTAGACGACGGGGACTGACTCACCCACACTGATCGAGACAAATTTTCCATTGTGACTGTACAGTACAGTCGGCAGCATAAGTTCGATTCATTTCTACCTACTTAAGTATGAGCCTAGTGATGTTGTAACACTAATTAAATATAGAGAAGACAGACATACTTCTCATATGGTGAATTATATATGTTGTTATAATTGAAACTGGTTCTGTATGCAACTTTATCAGGTCATAATAGCATTATTAAATACATGGTATGGACGCGTATTTTTACTGCCGACTGTACTTGTAAATATATTTTGTGATGCACTCCATCTCTACTGTAGGTTTGTTTTTGTTAGATCTCCTCGAGTGGTATGTGACACTGAGAGGTACTGTTTGTATGAGGGTGAAGCTTCAATGCAGAGTCGTATTTATAATTATGAAACCGAAAATAGATGTGATTGTTCTCTTTATACATGATCAGTGGAATAATAATGATGAAACTGTTCTTTATATTGATGCTTATGATGGGTAGCCAACGAATTCACAGCGAGTGGAATGTGTGTTGTGCAAGTGTCACATCTACAACTCACGGAAATCAGACGAAAATATACCGACTATAGTACACGTGGCGTATTATTATGCTGCCACCAAGGTCAAGTTTATATTTATGGGAGTGTAAATAGCTGAGATGTTATCAACCATTCCCTCTCAGTGATGACATAATTATAGTTGGTGGGTGTCATCAAGTCTTGTGGTATAGTGATGATGACAGGCGTTGGTTCCTCGTCCGGTCATTCACACTCCGGAAATACCCCCTTCACCTTTGAGGCAGCATAAACATACGTTATAATACTGTTTGTACTAGAGGTTGACTGAATTACAAAATTAATTTACAATGGAAATATTAGTTTGGAGATGTAGGCTATGTACACAAGTTGATAGATGGTCTGATATTGGTGATGAGTCACGTTAGCACCATATCACTATGCCTATAATACCGTATATGGCATTAAAAAAGGTATAAAAGAATAATATTTGCTATTAAATTCTGTAATCCAATTTATTAATATCAGATTCTAAGTTATATATATTTTCCAAATTGTATTTTAATCGCATAAAATCAACAGAATTATCGTATATCGCATAAATGTTATCGTTCATCGTACTAAACAACAAATTGTCGTATTAATACGATTATTAACGTAAACTGGTCACCTTGGAGGAGAGGGTATGTGTGGTGTATATCACGTATAGAATTCTATGATTGGTGGCTTCAAAGATGCAATTGACATGACATATCTAGATGACACGAGTTTAGTTTTTCAATATACAATTAAAGCAAAAACCACAGCGACTGATTAAATACAGCATATTGTAAAAGGAAAAGTGTGAAAAGCCTACCTGTACTTTAGAAAACTGATTTAAAGGATAATATATGAAAATACATTTTGTGGGTGTGGTAATTACAAGAAAGCGACAACTGAAGCCTTCATGACGGTATTGTGTAAAATATGAAATACGTGTTTGCCGACTCTCGTTAAAATACAATAGGAGTCGCGATTGTCAACTTAACAAATAGAATATGCCTCTTACACTGTCATTCCTTAATTAACACATCTGATGCCGAGTAATAATAATAACAACACACCATATCATCACATAACACCAACATTATACACCACTATCACCACTCCATTGAATCATTTTACACTCTTCTTCATTAATTAACAAATATACAAACAAGAGCCGTAGTAAACACACGATAAAATAATCATAATAATAATAAAGACTTGAGTGATACCAATGTTGTTGTTGTTGTTGTGATGAGGTTAAGTTTGTTTTGAAGATGCTCCTCGTCTCTGTATGTGTCTCCTTATGTGGTTATATTATTATCATGTACGTACTCGTGCCGTACACACACACATATATATATACACGTACACATAACGCACACACACCATCACCATCATCATAATCCCTGCAGGCTAAGATAGTGAGATGCTTACCATGACATCACCGCGAGCATTGACCGACACATCCAACCTCCACGCGACCTGGGAGTCAACTGTAAACAAAGCAGTGTTGCCAGATGGTCTGCTTCACCATATTAGCCAACATGAGGCGAGGGATGCGCAACCACACACCCGCCAACTTTAAAACTTATTTTGTTATATTATTATTGCACTGGGAACTATATACTAACAAGAACTTATTTTCATTATTACACCGCCAACTTTAAAACTTATTTTGTTATATTATTATTGCACTGGGAACTATATAGTAACAAGAACTTATTTTCATTATTACACCGCCAACTTTAAAACTTATTTTGTTATATTATTATTGCACTGGGAACTATATAGTAACAAGAACTTATTTTCATTATTACACCGCCAACTTTAAAACTTATTTTGTTATATTATTATTGCACTGAGAACTATATAGTAACAAGAACTTATTTTCATTATTACACCGCCAACTTTAAAACTTATTTTGTTTATATTATTACAATGTGAATAGCACCAAGAATCCATTTTCATTATTATTATTATTACAATAAGAACTATAGCACCAAGAAACTTTATAGCATGAATGACCCAATATAGAATTAAATGACCCTGTATATAATGAAAGACAAGATGAGAGAGAATGTGACAGCAAGCACGAACACAAGTTGAAGAATTGAAAGGGAATGGCTGGGACCAAAGGAATGCCCAAACCCTCAAAATAATTAATGCCTACATAACCGCAGGCAACATCCTCCCCCCCCCCCCCAATACAGCTAGGAGACACGAAAATAAATGAATATATGGAGGGAGTTATGTATACTTTTTAGTGGCTTTGACAGTACAGAACTACAGGAGACAATAAAATGTTATAGATAAATTTGTGGAGGGAATTATATATATACAGTACTGTACTTTTTTAGTGGGTTGGACAGTACATTATTATATCTGTAATTTATGAACAATATGTATATCAGTCGATGCTTCTCCACATTATAAATTATTCTCATATCAGAAGACCTTTTAAATTAGCATCACGTTAATATTTATGAAACATCAACTTAGTGACTGTAGTTCTATTACCTTCAAAATATCTCCACCAAGGCAAAATCTCACTACAATGATTAAAATGATAGTGTAGTCTGAAAAGATTAATTTGAAGTAATAAATATTTCTATAACACATTACGTAGACTATTGGGATTTAAATACTGTAGGGTCTTTAATAAAACTACAAACTTTCAAAGTAAGTTTTTCTTTTAAAAAGTAATCAACAACACTCAAACCATCACAAAACATAACAAATACACTTTCTCACTTATAGTATCAAAATCCTGCTATACACAACTAAATCAACCATATACACTACACTCTAATAATAAGCAAGCTCGTCACTATGGTTTACACTGGGAAAGCCCGAAAATGCACGGAACAATACTTAATCAAACCTCACCAAACAACTGTCATCGTTTGGTGAGATACACGATTCAAAACACAGCAGGTTTAGGCTTAGGAATACAAGCAAAGATATGCTACCCTGGTAAAGTCAAGTGGGTCAAAACTGTCTGGTTTATCTGTGTCTGCAGCCAGTCACTTTCCTGCAGCTATTACAGTATTCTCACAGGGCAATGGCCACACATGGTTTCAGGTCAATTATGTCCAGGAAGGGCTACCTAGATTTTATATCCTGGTTGGATTATGTTAGGTAATTTATTTTTCTAGGAATTTCAGTGAGTATTCAGTAAAGCATATGTACCTGAAAAGATTCCTGTGGTTAGTTTCGGAGTTACATGGTGAACATTTCTTCTAGGTTCATTCTACTTCTATTGAGGAGACACTTTCTTAGTTGTAGTTGAAATAATACTCACTTCTAAAGCTGATTTTACTGAAATTTGTGCTCAGAACTCAAGGGAATTGTAAGCAAATTACATTCAAAATTTTGCTACTGGTTGTAAATGTCTTCAATGACAACATTTTGTCATGAAACAAAATAATGTACAGTAAATAGTACTGCATTCCAATTTTTCCATTAATATCTAAACTCTGAAAGCAATGTACAATTGCCACCACTTACAACTTGTACAGGAGAAGGGGACTGACAACACTGACTGTACCAGTTACAAGTGTTGGCAACTGTACATACAACATTAAAATTTATTCAATTCAGCCCTTTGGTTCCTTCCTTTGTTTCAATCAAAACTGCAGTTCCTTTTTACTTTAGATAATAGTTACATTAAGTTGTGTTATGTAACAACTGGTTCCAAACATACATTACTAATATATGGATTAGCACAATGTGTATTCTGTGGCAGCCTAGACTAAATACTGTATACAGATGAAGGGAAGGACTAACTGTTACATTAGTTCCTTGATCATCATTACAAACATTATACTCATACAGTACAATAATTTTATTGGTAATGATTTCCAATCTAAAGTGTTTCTACTCAATGTGATGCACCAATACACAACTACACTACACCCCAAATATATATTGTAGGAAGATGGTTTCCCCAATAAGCTGCTGGTTTCAATGGACGGTCTGTGGTAAGGAAATAACATGTTGGAGGCAATGTGAAGACTTTTTACTTGTTAAGCCTGTATTGCCACATAACAAGACCATCTGAATATAATGACTGGTGCTTTACTACAGTATTTGGTATTGTTGGAATAAATCACCAGCCTCCACTTCACCAACAACATCTTACTTTCTTAATGGAACTTTTACAATTCAGTAATAATAATTATCCATTTTAATTTACTTTAATTATTCATAATACAAATACAAACTAATATCAGAAATGATTAAATTTCTCCATTATAAAGTTATTGCTCTATGAATGGACAATTCCAGAAAATGATCAAATATTGTACAAAATGTAAAAAACCCTTTACACTACTGTAATATTAAAATGATTACTTCATCTGGTCACTCACACATTGAACATGTTGTTACTCAAACCAACCAACAACAACTTCATGGTCCAAATGCTAAAGGAAGAAACTGATTTATATTTCCTCTCACAAGAAGAGTTAAGCCTTTCTATGCAGAGCTGATTCACTTGTGTGCAATACTATATCTTGCATTTCAATTTCTGGGTGCTTTAAACATGCTTAAACTATGTCAAAATACTGTACAGTATATGGCATTTTGGTGTCACTGTTCATCCTAATAATACACAGAGAATTATCTATAAGTTAAGGATACTATGATGTATAATTCATCATTATACACTGATGTAGTATTTGCCACACAAGCTTCATGAGAAGAGCTAAGAGGAAGACCTTTCAATTTGGGTAAACACTACATTTATTAAATGCTGATAGGTGCAGCTTCAGAGGAAATACACTGCTGCATTGAAGCAACAATGACACACCGTTGTATTAGATAATTTCCAAGTATAAACACTACATTACAGGAAACTTTCACTATACACAGCTTTCACATACTGCATTGGGTTTCTCTTATACAAATCAAATATTTCCATACCACCCTCAATTAAACAGAGAGTAATTATACTTTTACTGTACATAGATTGTCCAAACTGGTTAAACAGAATGGAATACTGTATAGTATAGTCTTTTATAATGTGAGAATATCAAGGTCCTATAAGCAGTGAGTACAGACAGTCTGACACACCATCATCAGCATGGGAGTGGTAAACCTCAATTGGACTGTCCTTTAATATTCTTCCCAGACAAACCCAAACCCCGACATTCATCCGACAATATGCTGAGCTGGATAAAGATGGAATAAAGAAGCAAGCAATTCAATTATTACTCTAAGTGTTATGCAGTGCTGAGTAAATGAGGTTGTCTCAGGAAAGAACACAGAATTACAGAATTGTTAAAGGAACAATACAACCCTATAGGAAAGATCTCTAAAAAATCTGTAGAAAAGGGCAAAAATGGTATGATAAAGTGAAGAATAAAATTGTTGTACCATCCAATTATCATTAAACTGTGATTATTAATGGATAGAGATTTTAAATGACAAATTTGTGCACTATGTATAGATAAATGCAACAGTACAATTTTTTTTTTTAACTGTACTGATCAAGCTAGGACTAGAAGCATTCAAGGTCCTCATATCTAAAACAAAATGAGTGAGAGAGGTCATTACTTTTTCCTTTCACTCAATGATGCATAATGTACATTAAATATGTAAAGTACACTAGTTTTTTTTAATACAGTCTAGCACTCAAAAGGAGAAAGAATCCTTTGACTACAACTGTAAAATGTAAAATTGACAGATCTTTTCCTATCTTCCCTAAAGGGTGACTGTTTACTTTCCTGATACAATCACAGTGTACAGTTGGCCTCAGGAATTCGTTTACATCACTGTGACATCAAGGGTTCGTAACAATTAAAAAATTTAGTACAGTACATTACTTTTCTAACACCAATCTCTTTTAGTTCTGTAATGTTATTTGGGTAATGCTTGAATCAGTCAGTAGAACAATCATTCCAGTGTGTGCAGAATAAAGACACCTTATAACCAATGCTGTGTGTACAAATACTTGAGGCTGACTGTACATACAATTATTATGTGGAGGGAGGCGGTCAAGTTGGCAACAGCAATACATACAATTTTGCACAAACTACCAATCAGTTACTCTTCCTGTACTACAAGCTCATAAATTATATAATATTATGTGTACAATATATAAAAAAGTTAACTTATTTGCTGAACTTGTATATATAAAACCTTAACCATTATCACAGATGGGATTAAAGTGACATGTATTATGGGCCAAAAACTCACTGCCCTTCACGTACTCTATTTATCTTTGGGTCGTATTCAAGAACATTCAAGGTGTTGACGATGGCATGATACCAGAACGTCGGCTCTATTATTATTCTATGGAGCCATCGTACCGGTACCACACCATCGTATTCACCACGAATGTTCTTGAATACGGCCCTTTATTTTCTCACCCAGTGCAGGACTAGAACTCTCACAACAGAGAGCTACAATCATGATATCTTCCTCCTACACATTGGCTTAGAGAGAGCACGTTAGAAAGGAATTGTGAAGGAGAGAAAAATTATGGTGTTTATAATACAGCTTGGTGTGACAACCTTTGTAGTGGTAGGCAAAGATCCTACTACTGTACTATATTATACCTTCACCTTCTCAGTAGTACTGTACAAGAAGTAGCAAAGAGGTTCATGTGGTACTGATGACACACACTACAGTACTGTACTCCTGCCTTGTACTATTGCTCAAAAAAGTATCCTGCTGAACCTTAAGGGACCCTGTAACCATGTATGAGACTTGGTGGCTTCTGATTCTTGCTGACTATGCCATGAAACAAGCTTCTTTAATGTAGGTGGTGTTTTGTGGCAATGTTTGAAGGACTCACTAACCTCCAATTTTCTGACTACATCACGGGGGTCCTTAACCTTCTCAGTAGTACAAGAAACAGCAAAGAGGACCTACACTTGGGACATCCAATGTATCTATACTCCACCAAAGTACACTCCTTCATATATATGCTCCAAACCAAAAATATCAACCTTAAGAGTAAATAGACTTTCCGCTGGGCTCTGGTTGAGGTTTGGTAAACAACGGCTTCTTATCAAGGAAAGATGGAAAAGGACATTATAATAATAATAATAATAATAACAATACAGTACTGCACTGTATGTGGAGTAAGAGAGGAGGAGGTCACAAGGGGATACCACAACTTATACATGAACAACTACACTGAGGGAGTTAAGATGTTGATGGTATATGCTACCTTCCATTTCCTTTGAACTTTTTTTTTTCTAAAACTGAGAAAGGTGAGGACTAAAGAAAAAAAAACCTGTTTTATGTCTTCACTCGTGATATAAAATGGGTGAGAGAATAAAAAAATCACGTCCAAATTTGCTTGAGATGCCTACAGTAGACACATTGTGTTAGAAAGAGCACAAGTCATAGTGAGGGGGAAAGATGTGCTACAACACATACATTACATTTACTGTGGTGGTTTGTTTACTTGCACTGTATGGAGGAACAAGCATACTCACTATTCACCGACAACATCTTATCTCTTTAACAGGAACGGTAAAAATTAACTAAAATAACCCCAAAAATATAACACTACAGCATTACAGTAGGCTCTCAATATTACGCTAACAAATTCAACATAGAAACAGTACATTACTTAACTCTGTAAGGTACTGAATAATAACAGAACCCCAGGAAAACATTTGGTGGTCTTCAATGAAGGACCAAGTGTAAAATGAAGTAGCGGATACAAATATTTATTTGCGATATATAAAGGGTCTACCGTATACTGCAAATCAAAGGAAATAATTATGGTAGGGGAACATTACAACATCTTAGTTAAATACTGGGTATAAAGTGCACAAACTGTACTGATGCTATGTGTTTACAGTCAACACACACACACAAACAGACACTCTTTCTAACATATGAAGGAGCAAAACCAAACCAACACTCAACCATTCACCTAAGTGTTTTAAGGGTCACATTTGGTTTGGTATCAAGTATTGTGAGGCCTTAGAAAAATTGTCCGTCAGGGTAGGATTGATTCATTGATTGATTAATTGATATTAGGCATCACAACAGCAAGGTCATATGGTGCCTGAGGAAGAAGGAGATTGAGAGGTGGGACAGTAAGCACAAAAGGTAACAGATGAAAAAAAATGGAGAGTTGGACAAATGAAATCCCCTTTTATGACAAGCAGGGATACTGGAGAGGTATTCCTAGCCCCCAACTCCAGGGGAACCATAAGGATAGGACTTATAGAATATATTATGGAAGCATATAGTCATACAGTACCTTGGATCTACCAGTGATATCAACTAAATAGTGATGTGAACAACCAAAGTCATCAGGTGGGATACAAAACTAAATATACTGGCATAAATATTTACAGGATAATATAACTATACAATTGTCTCAATAATTCTGTGCATACCATTATAATTATCTTTTCTAGGAGAGATAAAACCTGCAGAATACAAGTACTGTAATGTGACAGCTTGTGTCAGTTTATATACTGTACTGTACTGTAATATGTAGTACAGTACTCCAATAGTATAATCATACACAATATCTCAATTTTTTCCTTCCTTGAAAAAACTTGTGTATATAAACAATATTAGGATAAATGATCATGACTTGTTATCCTCATCTTTCACAGGACAACACTGCAAGTGCTGTTGTATTGTCTAAACAATACCAATTATCATATTTTACAAATATCAATAATTCAGTAATAATTTTTTCACACTATACATTCTAGATCATATATAATCATAAAGATTGATACTTTGTTCCCTCATGGATACTCCTGTTAAGGATTGGCTAAGGTAGAAGAATAATAAATTCTCTACCAAGTGTAAATATATTTTACTGGAGTCTTGTCTATCCATCCCAAAAGAGGCTATTCATTCCCTGCCTTCAAGCTGTCACATTCCTTGCATTCCTCAGGGCAACTGGAATCTCATTGAGGTATAGCTACTCAAAAAAATATCTGGAAAGTGTAGTCAATTGGTGAGTAGGAAAAAATTACAACTTTGGTCATTATCTTGAATAATTATATAATCAACGAGTAACTATTTATTTACTTCATGCTTTGCCTCCTACCCTTCCAGACACCACCATTCAAATACTCCTTTGACTGAGCTGTACCAGAAGACAGAAAAGCATCAAATATTATGTCTTTTGATTGTTCGTACTCAATGGTTTCTCTGTGAATGGCAACCTTGAAGAACCTCCTATACAGTACAATTAATTCAGTTACTGTATTACTGTAGCCTCATCAATACTGGTCATTATATAGCTTTATATATTACTCTATTTGTGTTATATAAAAAAACCTTGGCATGTGAAAGTTTTGGCTTCTTAGTAGTGCATTTTTTTAACCTGACAAAAACACATAGATCAGTTCCCGTCCAGATGATATCACAATGTAACTGGGGCACAGTTTTATCAGCTAAGTGAAGGTTAACGAGTCCTCCACAATATGCCACATGACAACACATATACCATGGGAGTTTGTTTCATGTCACAGTTTAGAGAAGTTAGTGACATCTAATTCATCCACAATGGAAGCTTTGAAAAATTCTGTTGTTTGTAAATTGTAGATACTGTAATCGAGTTGGGTGTTTCAAGTTATATAGTTTAATTGGTTCTCATATGAAAATGATAAAAATAATGAAGAGAAACCACATGCATTTTGCCAAGTTAAAAAATGCACTGTACATAATATGAACATTACTAAGAACATATTATATTATATCATTATCAAATTATATACAGCAAATAAATTCTCTGATAGTGTTTAAATATGCTACATACAATAATCCATCTCCCAATTGGTATTACACCAACAAAATTTAAATAATATATAAATCAAACTCGAACACCAACTGTACTGTTAACATATGGTCTGTGGGGAACAATTAACTGCACTAAATAATAATCTCACATAAAAGAGCAGTGTGTGGAATATCAAAACAATGAGGAACAGAGAGAGAGAGAGACAGTGGGTATGGAGTCACAGAGAGCTGTATACAAGAACATTCATGGTGTTGACAATGGCATGGTACCGTTATGATGGCTCTGTTGTTTGTTTGTCTAATGTAGTTGTTATACTAGTACCAAGACATCCTAAACACCACATACGTTCTTACATATGGTCCAAAGTGTTACTACCCCTCTTCCTCCCCAGTAACCAGGATGGAACTTGGCCTACAGTGGTGCGAGGCGAATACATCAATTAATATTGGGTATATCTTTAAAGTTTGGCATTCTAACAACTTAATGGCCGTCTTACATGACTCAAAAAGTGAACTGGTATAATAGGAAATCATCATTCGTACACTCTCCCTGGGGCTTCTGTGATTCCTTTACTTTGAACTTTCTTTTGAGGCTCCCTGGTGATGCTGCCTCCATAACATAGTAGGAATTATATGTAAGAAATAATCATAGGCCCAGATATGATAATGATTGGTGTGATGGTTTAAAGTACCCTGTGATTGAGACCTGGTGGCTTCTGATTCCTCCTGACTATGCCACGAAACAGGCTTCGTTAATGTAGGTGGTGTTTCATGGCAATGTTTGAAGGACTTGTTAACCTTCAATTTTCTGACTACATCCTCCAATTGCCCACAACAGAAGACCCAATTACCCAGTGATATTTCTTACATATATTCCAAAGACCCTGAAATGCCAACACTGTTTCTCCCATGACAAAAATCCAACATTTCTCTCATTTAGGAGTTGCACATCCCACGGACCAACTACCCCAGTCTTGTTGTATCTTATGGGGGTATTACAGTGTTGGTAAATCTGGAGTGACTGATTCCTCCAAACTATTCCAAGACACAGGCCACCATTAGTTTTGTTCATCTGGTCCTGTTTCCTGGCATACTCTGGAGGAATCAAGGCACTCCAATGTAACAAAAGTGTATTATCCCCTTAAAACCCTTAAACAATGGATGACAACTAATGAAATTTTTCAACAAGAATCAGTGATGTTCAATTGTTAAGGGGGGGATTATTTTTTTGGTAAATTGGAGGGAAACCATTTCTTCCCAACTATGCCAGGAAACAAATCACCTCAATGTTGATAATTGGGAATCTGTTGTTTTGTTTCATAGTTTGGGGGACCTGCAAGCTCTCTAATTTACCATCAAGAGAATCTCCCCTTAATTGTAACTTCAAAGAACCCATGAATGTCAAAATAATGCTTAGATAGTACAGTACTTGGAAATACAAAATACCAGAAAAAAAATAGTTCCATTGTTCAAGGGGTAGACTTTGAGGACTGTCTCCAAAAATCAATGTACAGTTGCACACAGTTCTCCATGTACACTCCCCCATGATAATAATAATAAGTGGTGGTGAGCAATGACTACTGAAATACACTGACTTAGCCACTGTGTTGTTATGAGCTTTTCAAAATATATCATTGTGTGTTCAAAAATATTCAACAACAGAATGCAAACAATGAACTGTGTGGACTTGTACTACCTTTCTGACCCAGCAACAGCAACAGCAACAGCAGCATAGGTCTACTGTATTATGCTTTATTCTAACATAAGGTAAGTGTCCACAGCCTACATCATTACCCAGCATCTGATTGATTAATGTGTGACTCTCAACTCTTGGGTGGATGAGCATTGACCAATCACAGTTCGTCTCCATGATGCCAACTGTGGACATTTACCATCATTGATACAAAAACTGACTGCACCTGTAACTTCGAGATGACCAATGACTCCACTCTCTTGTCTGACAGACCCTAACCTCTATGACTCCACACTTCCTTGGTCCTTGGGTGCCCTGGTGATTCTCTTGGCGCCTCTGTTGGCTGGACCTTTGGGCTTGGCAAACTTGGGTCGGTGTAGGTTCTGCTTGGGGTGGATTTCATCCAGTAGGTACTCTTCTGTCAGCTCAGTTCCCTCCCCAACCTCCAACTGCACAACATAAGACAGGTAGTTACAATTATTTTATATAATTTGGTTTGTTCTCTGTTAGGTATCAAGCACAATAATTCATTAAAGGAGAATGTGTACTTTTAAAAATAATACATGACTTGAAGTGCTGTTACCGATATTTCAGTAACTGTATCGCGTCTTAACATATAAAAACAGTAACACCATAATCTCTGTGGTAGAGCAGAAACATATACAAATAAAAGTAAACATTTTTATACACTAGCCATGACTTAACAGACCTCTGGGACTGTACACTGACCAACACAAATGTCTTGAGACTCAGGTGGGATCACAAAAAGTGCCTCCACAGGTTAGCCATGTCAGAAAGTAAGTACAGTACTGTCCTGTCATTAAGAAAATAAGCAAGTAGAGTGCAGTAGTCTGAAGGGATCCCATGACAGATTTCTCACGGCAGCCAAGTATGAAAGTAAATGAAAAGTAAGTAATGTAGGTAAGTAATAAACAAGTAATGTCATTGAATTTGGGATAAACTCAACCAAAGAGACATAGGCTGGTATTATTAACTACCTCTATGAGGAAAAGTTCTCTTCATCGCTCAGTTCCTATCATTTTACAGTGTGAATTTCGCGACGAATTTTTTTTTCAAAGAGAAAGTTTAATAATACCAGCCATAAGCTTACATGTACCTTCTTTGTAATAACCAGGTCCAGTCCATTCTCAAGGAGGTCAGTGACGGGGTTCTTGCTACTTGAGTATAACATCCTCTCCTTGATGGGGCATGCATATCCAGGCATGGAGTAGATGAACACTGCAAGGTTGAAGAATTGTGGTGAGAATGAACAGTGAAAAGTCATATTTGAAATGGGATAAATAAATGAACACTACAAGTACAAGGCTGTTAAAGAATGGAGGTGTGATAATGAACAGTGGAAGGTGTAAATTGAAGAGTGATAAATAGATGAACAGTTGAAGGTCTAAAATCATGTCCATTTTTGTTTAAGATCTGTTTAATTATTCCTTCCTTTCCCTACATCCTTAACCTTTCATATATATTATATTCCCCTGGCTGTCTGCTTCCCACATCCACTTACACACACTGTGGTAGAAGTCACCCTCATAGTTGTGGTCATAGCGGTAAAGATGATAACGTGCAGCAGTCTCTGGGACATGTTTGGAGAGGCTTGTGACCGGTAGTGTTGTCTCTGTGCTGTCTAGTTGTATCTCTTCAGCTGATGTGTCTGTCAAGTTGTTGTAGTGGTGTTCAATTAAAAAGAAATAGCATTGCAGCATCTGTTATAAGTAATATACTGAGATTTTATAAAGGATTTGCTCTGAACAAATTATAAGGGAGGGAAAAGTGTTACTGGCTCAACTTTATATTCTCAAATTCAGTGTATGTCAAGTACAGTATGTACTGTTAAGTAAATTTTATTCCACCATATCAATCACCAATAGAACTGAATAACTCATTTTTAATAAAATTTATCAACATTACCTTCAGAAATTCTTATCATTCAATAAATTATTTAAGGTGTTGAACGATAGAAAATTGTAGAGCAATACTTGTGTGTGTTTTAGTACCAAGGAACTAAGCTGATAATGGTATAAACAACATGTCATTCATTAAGAAAGTTATCAATTAATACACTCATTGTTACTCACTCACTCAACTACTAATTATTCAATACAGCTTCTCTCTCTCTCTCAACAAAGTGAGTCATCATCCAACTCACACACAGGATGCTCAACAAACAGATAAACTCCACAATAAAGTTTAAAGATAGGAGTCACTTGTGTTTGTGACCCTTTTGAAAGAACTCAATTCTCCTACTTGGAAATACACAATTCAATGATACATCCTCAAAACTACATCTCATAATAAAAATGATGCTAAGACAAATTATGATATAGCTTTACTCTGATCAACATTTTATCAGTCTGAGTGAAGGACTTCAGACATTTACTTACGGTATTACAGTATATTATACCTCAGTAAACCCATTAAATAAAAGCTTTAAATAACAGACCTATTCTATTACCAGATGTTTCAAAATGACTCAGGAAAAACACCAAATCCAACATTGAACAACATAGAGAAGCTACACCACTGTAAATACTACACTAATAATTCTTGATAGTTAAGGCCTGGTCACACGAGCTAATTTTTAGCAATAAGTTGCCGTGTCTGGTCACACGGACCGAGGACGAAATGTACCTTTCTTTAATTAAAAAACTTTGTATATATACCTTCAAAATGGTACCAGTATGACGGCTCCATATACAGTACATACAAATTACACAGTCATCGTATTGGTACCACGCCATTGTCAACACCACAAATATTCTTGCATCCGGCCCCAAGACTCACCAATCTTGAGCTGGACGTACTGAAGGCGACCCTCGGTGAATTGCCTGACAGCGTTCATGGCCTCGGGAACCAGTGGGAAGGTGATGCCGGCCATGGTCTGGTGTTTAGTGTCAACACCAATGTCTACACCAACCTCATTCTTCTTGAGTTCCTGCATCTCTTCTTCCTGCCAAACACCACAGAAAATTTACTCATATTATTTAATTAGTTTCTGGCATCCCTCATACTTTCAGTATAAGTATTATTCTGGTTACTTGTTACATGTGAAGATAGCATCAAGTGGTGTTATAAAACATGACAAAATAATGAAGAAATCTGAAGCAGGAACAGAGAAATATCATAAATAAAAGTTCCCCCTTATACTGTATATTGCTTTCATTTACATAAGTATTTAATGATTTGCAAATTTAAATCCATAAGGTAAAAGAAATGTTTATAATTCAACATTACATTGTTGAGTGTGTGTATGTGTATGTTTGTAGTAATTACCCTGGATGTGAGTGGAACAGGAGCTGAGGCTGACTTTCGATGGCGTCTCAATCCTTCTAAACTGACGTCATCCTGAAACATGACACACATACAGTACGATATTTATATAACCCATGCCTTTCTTATTCATCCATGGGTAAAGGAAAACCAAGTAAAAAAAAAAAAAAAAAGAATGGGAAAGTTGAGAAAGATTAAGAAGATAATAACCGAATATCAAGTGACATGGCACCACACTTACATAATAATTAATCCTGCATTCAGTTCAAGGAAATTTTCAGCATATATAAACATCTACATAGAGCATACATGACCTTTTGTAATAATTGCACGCATTCTAGTTACAGTAATTCAAAATGGTAAAAAGCTTCAGTATTCAGATAGAAAGGTGTTGAGTACTATAATAAAGAAAGAACATTTCCATACACATGTACGGTACTATAGCTTCTACCTAATAATAAAGTAATAAATTATCAGTTTATGTCAAAATGTTAAAAAGCTTCATTGTTCAGATAGCAAGGTGTTGAGTAATATATTAAAAGAAAGAACATTTCCATAAACACATACGGTTCTATAGCATTCTACCTATTAATAAAGTAACAATGTCATAGTACATTATATGAAAATATTACTAAACCACACCAAGAACTGACCTGGACCGTGCCAAACACTTCATCCTTGATCTGCGTTGCTCCGAACTCCTTCCTGAGGGTGGCCTTGGTGGAGGCATAGAGCATCTTCTCTCTGATGGGGGAGTCATCGGGGGACCAACTCAGCAACACCCACTCATACCCACCATGAGCCTCACTGTCCAGTCTGTCAAGTGTATATACAGTCATCAACACTCATGAGTTTCAATACTAATAGTGGTACCGGTACTTGTATAGATTTCTAACCACTATATAAATTCATATATTGGTATTTTATACAGTAGACCCTCAATATATAAAGAATAAACACTTGTATCCACCCCTTCATTTGACACTCAGTCATTCATTGAAAACCACCAAATGTTTTCCCAGGCTTCTGTTATTCATTACCATACAAACTTAGTAATTTACTGAGCCTGTGTTAAATGGAAAGTGCCAAACTGAATTGTTTTATATCAAGGCCTACTGTATGATGTTACTGCTTCTCTGTTTATGTTTAGCAAGTGGGAAAAAGTTAAGAAATTAAATGAGAAAGCAGATAAATTTTAACCAGGATAAAAAACTAGAATAGAGTATTGGTCCGTGAGCCGTGTTGGCCTGACCTGTATAGAATGTAACATGGCTGCTTCTCCTTCAGTAGGGGAAGAACCAGGTCATCATAGTCATCCTCCCATGACCCTCGTCCTGGCTTCCACTCCCCCAAATGTAGGGCCTCTGGTGGACATGGAGAGGGAAAATAAATTAATGGTAAATCTACTTAATATTTCCTCTTCATGCACATTACTGGGCCATTAAACTATGGCTGAAATCTTTTGCATGTTGTCTCACAAATTTCAGACATTTCTGTTGAAGGAAAGCACTACTTGAATTCTTTGACTGATATACACAACATGAATATTCATAATGTCTATGTGATAATAACAGTTTTAAGTTTATAATTCTTTACAAATGTTTGGGAAAATCTTCTAAATCTCCAAATTCTCTTTAGGCTTTTACAGTTCCTACCATATGGTACTCTGTACTTTACAGACTTAACATGCTCTTATAATAAACAAATGTAGATAATAAACATATCATTATATGTAACAGAACATCCAGAGAGGTTAAGAAACATCACCCAAACATTAATTTTAAAGATGATTATAGAAAGAACTGCAAGTATAATATAGTTATAGTATAGTATAGTGTAGTATTAGTCAAATCAATCTAGTATTCATTCATCCATACTCTTATACTCCATGGTACTAAGGGCCATATTCAAGAACATTTGTGGTGCATACAATGGTGTGGTAACGGTGCGATGACTCCATACACAAACAACAGAGCCATCGTACCGGTACCATGCCATCGTAAACACCACCAAGGATGTTCTTGCATACGGACCTGAGTGATAAACATTGAAAGAGTATCCAAATGACAAAGGCAATCCTGTCTATGAATGTAAAGGACTGGTGGAGTGATGGTGAGTGGTGGTGAGTGGAGTGGTGGTGAGTGGAGTGGTGGTGAGTGGAGTGGTGGTGAGTGGAGTGTAGTGATGGTGAGTGGAGTGTAGTGATGGTGAGTGGAGTGGTGGTGAGTGGAGTGTAGTGATGGTGAGTGGAGTGGTGGTGAGTGGAGTGGTGATGAGTGGAGTGGTGGTGATGAGTGGAGTGGTGGTGAGTGGAGTGTAGTGATGGTGAGTGTAGTGAGTGGTGATTGTGAGTGATGGTGAGTGTAGTGATGGTGAGTGGAGTGTAGTGATGGTGAGTGAATGAGTCACTATCCACTATAAACTCATACCTTCCTCTATGGTAACACTCAATACACGTACACTCCCATTACGACAGCTACCGAAGAAATTCAGCAACTCTTCATTTGCTGCAGGAAAAAAACTTAAGTTATTCTCGGCAACTAAACATTGTATAAGAATAAAAAAAAGTTATTTTCGGCAAGTAAACAGTACGGTATATGAATAAAGTGCCTGGTACAATTATAGAAAGATATAAAAATGTGCTGTACACATTTATTTATTTATCATTTGGTGTATAATGTCTTAAATTACAATATATAAAAAAAAATTGGGAGATAAATTAAATGAGAGAGCTGGTACATTGTTGCCAGGTTAGAGATAATTAAAGGGGTAGTTCAGCGTTGGTAAATCTGGAGTAACTGATCCCCTCCAAACTATTCCAAGCAACAACAGGCCACCATTAAGTTTGTTCATCTGGCCCAGTTTCTTGGTATACTTTGTAGGAATCAAGGCACACCAATGTACCAAGAATGTAATACAGTATTCCCTTCAGGGGAGATTCTCTTGTTGATGAATTGGAAGGTTACTGATTACAGATGCCCTGAATGGTACTAATAGGGGATCTGTTTCATGGCATAGGTTGGAGGAATCACAGACCTTCCAATTCACCAAGAGAATCTCCACTTAAGCCTACAGGTATGTCTCAACCATCTCTGACTATACACTTTATAGTATAGTACTATGGGCCATATGTAAGAACATTAGTATTGATGATGGTGGTGTGGTGGTACCGATACGATGACCCCACAGACAAACAGACAGCTGAGCCCTAATATTGGTACCATGCCACCGTCAACACCACCACGGACATTCTTGAATACAACCTTATATTGCACCGCTAACTTCATCAAGTTTGAGTAATAATTCACAACAGACCAATAATTTAAATGGAAAAGGTAAGATGGTTTGATTGACTGTCTGATTGATATTAGGCGCCGCAACAGTGATGTCATTTGGTGTCCGTGAAAGAAGGTGATCGAGAGGTGGGATGGGACATTAAACACAAAAGGTAACAGAAAAAAATATATAATAAAAAATGGGAGAGTTGGAGAAGTAAAATGTGAGAGAGAAAAAAAAAAATATATATATATATATATATAAAGTGACATTATATTATGAATAAAAAAAATGGGTCAGAGAAATGAAAAGTAATTGAATATAAAAATGAAAATATTATATTACATTATATATAAAAAACATATATTTATAAGGCCAGGAAGGAGAAAGTTTGACTCGTATCACATAATAAACATAATACTGTATACCAACATACTCCATAAACCACCATTATTAACATACCAACATACTCCATATACTATTATAAATTAGAAAAACTATTTATAAGGTCGGGAGGGTGAAAGTTTGACTCGCATCACATAATAAACATAATATACCATTATTATTAACATACCAACAACATACTCCATATACTATAACTATTACCAACATACTAACATCATAAACATTAAGGAAGGATAAAATGATATACCAATGAATTAATTTACGTGACAGTACAATGTTGGAAGCTTCTGATTCCTCCAAAAAAAACTACAAACAGACCATTATTATTAATATTATTATTATTATTATTTGGGCTAATCTGGTCCTTCCTACTGTTTCCTGACATATATTTCTGGAGGAATTAAGTTGCTCCATTATAACTTTAATTATTTTTTTTATATATATATTATTATACAGGTAACGCCCTCCTCCCCTAAGACCATCCATTATATAACACATTTTACACCATTTTCCTTCATAATTATGGCATTTTCTTCACTACATTCGTTAAAACATTAATTACGTGATGTCATAAGGGTGTATAGTCACTCAGTACAGTGGTATATATTAATAAAATACACTATAATAATACCTGTAATTCCCGTCTGGTGTGACATCTCTCCTTTGGTGGCCTCGCTTATCTTAACAAACTTTCAAGAATAAAAGAAAATGGAATAAATGAAAACTTTATACGGGGGAACTATACTATTTTTTACTTGTTTTTTATCTATATTTCCCCATCCCAATTAATGTTCCCATAGGAAACTTTACAGGAAGGGACTATGCTGTTTCTATATTCATTTTGGTAACTATTGAAAGAATTACAGTTATTGTGTACGTTTTTTCTACCTTCGTTACCCGCTTATTTAGACAATTCTAAGAATAATGTAATGCATTATTACAAATGGTCATTTAGGAACACATTTAAGACAAACTAAAATAGATTATATATGATAAGATCTCCATTTTCTTCAGTGAAAGAAAATACAGTTACAGTAGCTGGGTTATGCCCCAATACAATGGATTAATTAATTAAGGATAACTTGATGGGTTTGGCAAAATTACAAAGCAATGTAAACATGTAACCTCAATGTTAATTAACTTCCGACTTTTTTGTTCATGTCTACAATAGCTTTGTGTACTATTCTTAATTTTCGATAGATTGACATGTTTATAAACAATGTTTTGCCTAAACTATGAAATAATTAATTACCCTAATATTACCCCAAATAAGGCATTACTCTAAACACTACCCTACAAAGAGTCTGATTACCCTAGTTTAGGGTATTTTACTCGAAAATGGAAGCACTGACTGAGAGTTTGGGAATTTCCCAGTGGAAAAGGTAGCCCCGCCCCTAGTTCTCCCCTGTGTGCAATATTTTTATTATTTTTAAGATTTATTCGAAATTTAAGAATGGATAGTGCCTGTAGTCTTCACATACCTTGGTAAGTTGAAAGGAAAACATATTTATTTATCAAAACTTCTTGCGGGGGAAATTTGTGGGACCCCGTGAGCAGTGTTGCCAGTGGAATTTTACAGAATACCCAAGATTGCCGCGCAAAAAATTCCAAGAAATTCCAAGATCAACATAACATAATGTGTAATGCCAAATTATAATAGTATACCTTTAAAAATATGCTTAAGAAAACATAACGCTCACTTATGAAGTTAAGACTGAAGAAAAACAATGTTGTCTGACTGATGTTCAGAAGCATCTTCATCTTCCCCCACATAATACAGAATTGTCTTATCACTCGTCTTCGCCCGGGATTCCTTCTCTTTCTACCTTTGATAACAATACCCACCTCTGACATCCTTTATGAGAGTATTTGACGGTTCCCAGATATGGCATGGAACACCGTCTCGCGATCGACTGCTTTGCAAGCAAACGATTTGCAACAGTTGCAACCTGTAGCCTGTTGGTCTGCTTCGTCTTAATGAGATTCATCTGTGAGAAAACTCTCTCCACACATGCCGATCTCAGTTAATACCAGAATGTGGTGGCTCTGTCACTGAGATTTTTGAGAGACGTCTGTGTGTATAAAAGATCTCTCCATTGCTCTTCCAACTCGTCTAGGACACTCTAGGTCTTCATTTTTCACTACGTGTAGGAAATGAACTGCTTTGCAATTGACTTAATACATCTTTCACTAGAGAGAGCTGCCTTTAGGCTCTAAAATCTGCAACATGGAAAGAACACTATCTTCTTCAAATTTAAACCTTTCTTGATCTGCACGCATAGTTCCACCATGTAGCTTATGTTAGCTGGGTCAGGCATTAACCAGTTTTGAAATTCTGGTTCATCCATCCATTCTGTTTTGAATGCCTGCTGATACCATATTTTTGCTCTCTTTTTCGGGGGTGTACCCAAGAAAAACGTCTAATTTCGTCTCTCAGTAACCACGAAATCTAATCGAATATGAATATAAGTGAAGGGGAAGATAGTAGGGGTAGGACAGGTGAAGGATAAGTGCGAAGAGGTGAATTTAATTAACAAATTGAGTTAATGTTTATGTGAACTAAAAAATTCCAAGATTTACTTGATTTTGTACTGTAAATACCAAAATGCCAAGGTTGAGTCTAAATTCCCAAGATCTTGGGAAAAATTCCAAGCACTGTACCTGGTTGCAACAGTCGCCATTTTTTTTAATAATGTGGGCGTGTTCAGCATATGGGTGTACGGTAAATATTGAAAGAATTACCGTTATTGCGTACGGTTTTTCTACCTTCATTACCCACTTATTTAGACTATGGTAAAGTACAGGAAATGACCGGGGCAAAATACGGTATTTATTGAAAGAATTACCGTTTTCAAAATACTGGGACCTGAGGAGTCTTTGTACTCCTTTCCATTGGTATGTTAAGAAAGTCATACAGAAAAATATACGACAGAAATGGACAAACAAACTAAGTCAAATTGGTATTTATTGAAAGAATTACCGTTTTGTAACAGTGTTGCCAGATCCGGCTAGGTCCCAATATTTTGCCCTGGTCATTTCCTGTACTTTACCTCGGTTATTTCCCGGTAGATTGCCCAGGTTAGGTCCCGGTAGTCTGATGTGGTCTAGGTTAGGTTAGGTTAGGTTAGGTCAGGTCAGGCTAATTTGGAAATGGGGCTTTTGCGGAGGAAATGCCATAGAAGAAAATAATCTTAGAATGGTCTAAATAAGTGGGCTAATGAAGGTAGAAAAACAGTACGCTATAACGGTAATTCTTTCAATATTTACCGTGAAATTCATCACCTGCCTCGCACACCGTGACACCCATGTCCTGTAGAATATTGATACTGTACACAAAAACTGCAAAGCCAAGGCTATTATAGTGTTGTGATATTAACTGTTAATGTATAAACTCACATACATATGGCATTGACTGGGGTTATAAAAGAAAAACTGGCTATATGGGGTGACCTACTTGTGCCCAACTTAGGGTTGGCTGTAGGATAACTCGAGTGTTGAGAGATTGTATTATGAATGTTTTAGCATATTTCATAATGTTTTAAAGATATTTAATTTATAATTGTATTTACTACGTAGACTAATTGGTTGTTGAGGATTTAGGTCTAAGTTATAGTACCGTAGTCTAAGTTAAGCCAATGTGCCAAAAGAGTTTTTATAATTGTGAAGTTACCTCCTGGGACTGATGAGTAAAATTGATGTTTTTGTGTGAATCAGAGTGAACTGAAACTGAGTAAGTGATGACACACTTTATGCAGTAACATCCAGGCAGACCGCAGGTTATAGATGGCAGAACAAAGTGGAAGAGTATGTACAGGAGAGAAGCGTGAGGGTCAGGGGTGCCAGGGGAGGGATTGACCAAGTAAGGAGGGAGTGTTGGAACAGGGAGAACTGGAGGCACTTCTGCCGTGGCCACCCTTTTGGGGGGAGTTCCCGGAGAGAACGAGGCGTCAGAGCTATAGATAGATCCAGCCATCATGGTAAGATTTCATGTGGCTTAATGGTAAAATGTGTTTGATACAAGACACCACACCTGAGTGTGAACTCTATTCCATGACAGTTCTAGGTGTTGTTCATCCTCCCCAGCTGTTACTTCATAACATGGAAAGGATATAATCTTTTGATTATTTTGGGGCTATATGGTCATGGATACTGATACTTAAAACTTAAGTTAGAATTAATGGGAATTCTAGAGGAGAGCTTTGTCTGGAATATAAGAATGGTTGTAATACATGATAATGTCCCTTGCATAAGTTTTTCATTGATACAAATCATATAAGTATAAATGACCGTTCATATATATTAAATTAAATTAATGTGTATTTTAATTATAAGGCCCCCCTGCAGTATGTTAATGTCTCGGTAGTCTGCCCTGGTTAGGTCCACAAGTCCGCCCCAGTCCAGATTAGGGTAGTCCAGGTCAGGTCAGGTCATCCTAATTCTATAAAAAGTGCATTATTTTGTGGGTGTGGCCCTGTAGGCTGCCTCGGTCCCAGGCGGAGCTCTCCTCTAGAATTTCCGTATGGTACCACACTAATTTTATCATAGTTGAGTGGCTAAGAGTTCGTACAATGATTCTTGGTTTAGTCTGCAGTCTGCACTATGATTACAGTAGATTACATGTGAATTTGTGCTCATTATGTTGTGTGTGCAGTAAAGATGAGACAGTGTTGTACTTGTATCTTTAGTTTTGTTCTCAGTAGTAAGTAGGCCTAATCATATTTTATAAGGTCACTTTACTAGGCTATACTGGTACAGTTGTAGTGGTACGGTAGTTTTCTAGAGTAGCATTTCATTGATATTTGTTTGTATTTTTGTGTTCAGTTTTAACTTGTTCTTATTTCTCTGTAACCTTATAATACTGTCTGTGAGTTGGTGTATAAGCTATGACCTTCTCTTTTACTATACTTTTTGCATATAATAAACTATTCATTCATTAATTAATTCATTCATACTCCTAGGAAAAGTTTGTGAGAAGAGGTAATGCTATAGGAAACTGCGGTATTTAATGGGTTTAAGTACTTTTGATAATGCACAGAATTAGATCATTTTATGCAGTTATCATATATGGAACAAATTCAAGTCTCTTTCTGGCTCTAATTATAGTTAATATGAGAAAATAAGAGCATAATTATAATGGTTTTAAAGCGGCCGGGGTAACAAGCTCCGCCCCTGGCTTCACTCTGGGTATATGGGACGAGCAGCTCATGTCACAGCCTCTATATTATACCTCCATGGAACTGCAGAGGTCTGTACCCCGGCATAAATTGAACTGGGTTAAAAAGTTTATTTTTACAATTTTGCAAAGGGATATAACAAAGGAGGCCAGAACATGCTGAACAACCCCTAGACAGTTTTCCCACCCCTGCTTTATGCCAATCACTCTAAAATTACATCGAATTAAATTAATGACAATAATGAAGCTTATAGGCGTTAATCCCCCCCCCCCCCTAAAAAATAATTTTAGTTATACATGCATAGTACAGTAGTTTAGTAGTACTGTACCTTCGACAAACTTCAACTATAAGTTAGGCAGTCCTTTACCTGCCTCACGCAAAGTGAACCATGATACTAACAGCTGCCATCATATCCTTGGGTGGCATTACCTGTAGTCATGTGGTCAAACTATCTATCTATAGCTCCGACGCCTCGTTCCCTCCAGGAACTCCCGCCAAGGGTGCGGCCACGGCATTAGTGTCTCCAGTTTTCCCTGTTCCAGCACTTACCCCTCACACATCTCTCTCTCACATACTCTTCCATTCAATATACTGTGATCAATACTGTACTTTAAGGGTTTTGGCACCTCTTCGGCCTCAGCCACTCTTTATCAGTTCTTCCACTGTCCCTCTTTTCTTTCTATTTCCTTCCTGCTTGCCCTCTCACTCTCTATCACCTTCTCCTGGCGCTATATGACCTCGCTGTTGCGGCGCCTAATATTAATCAATCCATCCTGGGGTGGCTCTCGGCTATACTGTACTTACAATTATTGTAGTTGTCGCCCTGTTGGAATTTCTTTACAGTACATGAACTGCAGATCAACTTCTCAAGGTCTAAGTGAGAATCAGGAAAACAGAGGTGCATTTATTCTATTGCTGTTCAAATATGTAAATAAAAACAGTTCTGAACCAGTAGAGTAATCCTTACATTAAACAAACATTAACACAACATTTCCTAATTCTGATGCCCTATCCACTGACTCACAAAACTAACACACACGCTACATATTTTTAAGCCCTCATTTTTCTTTGGTTTATATTACTTTGACACACAGTATCACCAGGAAAACATCATTTTAAAATTAATTTCTGTATAAGGAATCTATATTTGAGAATATAAAATGTAACATACTTTCAATTAACAAGTATATAATTATGTTAAAGCCTGTAAAATCATTTTGCAGTTTTGGTATAATACCCCCCACCCCCCATTATTGTCATACCAATATTAAATCTTGGTATAATTTACCCTCAACACACACAATAATAATTATATTGTACACAATTTTTTTCTTTATTGTACCGTATGTAGTTCTGGGTCAGTGGTATAAATGGCTCTATAGGTCACCAGAGTTTGGCAAGCAACAATGAACTTGGCTAAAACTGGTAATCCATCCTGTACAAATATAAAAATGCAATCTCGTCAGAACACACAAGATGCCAACACCACCAGTATAGAGTAGATTTTTTAGATAAGTAAGGGAGTAAGATACAATACTGGCTAATTAGAACCTCTCCACTGACTCCTTCAAACTGTCCCACATACAGAACAGTTGAAGAATCCATGGCTTCCAATTCACCCTAGGCATCTTAACCCTATGTGGCATTGGTGTGATATGCATTGCAGGGAGTACTATCACTGTCCTTTATTGGTAATTATGGCAGTAGTGATGCTATGTAACAACACTCCCATAATAAGGACTACGGTATAATGGGAAGTATCAGATATCACCACCACTGCTGTCAACTCTGTCTGTAGTAGTTAAGAGTCATTTGTGATTGACTGAAATAGGGAAGAAAGAAGACATCTTGCCACAAAGGTAAATGAGACAGAGAAATAGGATAATAAACATGAAGGAAGAAAGAGGAAAAGACAGACAGTGTAAGAGAGGATAGGGATTGGCTGGGGTCTGTATGGGCGCCCAAACCCTTTCCAGTACTACACAATATTACCCTATGATAAGTCTAAAAGAGCCTTGTATTAAGAGGAGTACATGTAACTGGCTAGACATGTACAATTCAATGACTGTTACAATGGCTTTACAGACACTAACTGTACTGGGGCCATCATAACAGTCATTCATTGATCGTCACTACCTATCCTATGACATCTCTCGTATACAGGGCCTCAGTATATGGTAGTCCAACCTGCAATGCACATCTCATCTCTCTTTCTTTAGTGAATGCATTTTGATATTATGTTGGCAATTTTAACCTTGTCCAGTCCATTTTATTATTTTTTCTCTTTTATATATACGGTATATATATGGGAAACCTGGATCAACAGGCTCACCCACAATTATAAGGCTATAAATTGTCATAACACCATGGGATTTATTTATTTTGTATAGAGACACGGGCAACCATCACACGGTCGATTTTTTTTTTCACTTTTTACTAAACTTCTCATTCCCCTCAAGTGACGGATGGGCCGCACTCTCGAGTATTTGGTGGGCGGCTGGCATGCAACTCCAAGGGACAGCTTCAGAGGTCTAGGGTTCAAGTGTGACGTCAGCATTGTGGTGCAAACTGCTTTTTATTAATACTGTACTGGTGCAAAAGTCAGACAAAGGAGGAGTATTACACCGGTGCTAGTGTTCTGTGCATCCCGCCCTTTGAAGTGAACTCTCTTCTCTATGCTGATAAACAACCTCCCATTCATACTGATGCTATTTTATAATGTATTTTGATATGTATGATGTTTACAATTTAAGTAAAAAAAACTGACTATAGAGTATAAGGGGGATACAGTTTGATAAGAAAAAACTTACAGCGCTTGTACCATAAACCTCAGAATCTGTCCCGTTGCTTAATGACATATATCACATGTAATACAGCTTAGAAAACCTTTATTAATTTATGTTGTGATAGACCGCTTGTAGTCACTGTGACCATCAAGCAATAGATACAGTAGGCTCTCGATATTACACAAATATACTTAACACTTGTCATTTAACACGGGCCTGAGAAAACATTTGGTGGTCTTCAATGAGAGACCGAGTGTAAAATGAGGCAATAAAAACCAGTGTTTATTAGCATTATATCAGGAGTCTATTGTACTGGTTATTTTTTTGTTAATAATATTCTTTGTCTTAGTGCTTCTGCAACAAAATGTGAATCAGTAAGGCAGGTTTGCAGAGCAGAGCCCAAGCTGAACCAAAGAGCTCAGCAAAGAATAAGTAGGTGTGCTGTAGTCTGTTATTCTTTCCAACAGTTGGTACAGTACACGTCCACACCCCAATGATGTACAGACAAGAAGCCATGACAAGTCAAAGCAACTAGTCGCCATCCCAAGAGGAAAAGTGATGTACAGATGAGTCAGTCAGATACAAGGTACTGTACTGTATAGTAGAAGCCTCTCTGGTAGGATAGTGAGTGTGGACATTATACCATCAGTCAGAACAATAACAGACTTATACTTAAAGCCCAGAGGAATGACAGACATACAGTATCATTACGTTTCTGATTCTTAACGCAATTTGTGACAAGAGAAGCCGCGTCCAGCAATATAAACATCTGAAAACCACTCTTTGCTGGCTGGGTGATGTGTACAGTTGTGGACAAGTAAGTGTTTTTCGTTCAGTGCTTGTTGGGATTTCAAACCAATGGAACAAACAAACTGCCGAGCCACTTTTGGAGCTGAGATGGTTTTTTGTTTGCCATTACCTTGCAGTCTCGCTTGGTATTGGAACTGTAAACCATTTGAGCCTAGATATTTCCCAATGTGAACTCTGAACTACAGTATTTGAGCAGGGGAGATGTTGGTTTACCTTTGTCGTTCCCTCGCCTGGTTCTGGCACAGTGTACAAAAGGGGCGACAAAGAATTGATGTCTTGTCTGCAACTGTCCGCATCACCCAAGGATAATAGAGTGCAGTTATCTTCAGCTCAGTGGAATGCTGAATGAATTAAACCCAGTGGTGCAGGACCCCTTATTTACCCTTCAAAAAACTGTAAACCCATGATAACAACACTGACCTATCCTCTACTCAAGGTCATAAATGCTACACACCTTACTCCTCCCATTCAACTGGTGGAATTGGTTTCATACATTTGTCATCCTACAGTACAAAATAGGTCATATGGTCACTGTAATGCTTTCATAAGGCTAAGAGGAAGTGAGGAAACAATTCGACACAAAATACGATATACAAAACACAGTCATTCTCTCAGAAACCTGAAGAAGGAATACAAGGATCAGTAGTACTGAATACAGTGATTTTATAAACTTTTTCAAAGAAGCACGATTATCATGCAGTACATGACACCTGAAACTATATTACATATCACATTTCATTTATGAATCTAACAGAGATTTCCAGCACAGATAAACCTTGCATTTTACCACATGACCAAAGGGTCTGAAGAGGGACAGATTATGTAAGGTTCACAATGCAGGAGTCCACACTTTATCAATAATGAGAGCAACAAAACAAATTCTTGGACAATGTTTACTTAACCATGGTCCTCCCTTTCCTTGCTTCCTGACATATCTTTTTCAAGCCTGTCAGATGTAAGGCAGGCAGCAGGCAGGCAGGCAAGCAGGCAGGTAGGTGGGTAGGTAGGATGGCTGGCTGGCTGGCAAGGTTTGTTTGGTGCAGTCCTAGTATGGTGATGGGCAGACATGCAATCACGAATTTCATAGATGGCTTAACCAGATTTCTTGGTTGTCTTGCAGCACATTCTCTTCTGTTATGTTTCCATGTTATAATTTTCTAAAGTGTTTTTCATGAGGTGTTGTATGCTCCTCTCCATTTCTTGCACCAAGGAGATAGAGATATTATCCTCAGCTCCAATAGGTTTAATCAATTTTCCACCACTCCCTAGCAACTGTCACATCCTTGCACCTCTCTCTTAAGTGTTTTACTGTATTGTGATATTATGAAAAGCCATGATGATTGGATAGAAACAAAATTAAGCTCTTGGCATTTGTAAGGCAATAATGACAGTGGCCAACAGAGGTCAGCGTGCAGTGAGTCCTTATAGTTCACTCTAGACACTGGTAACCCCCATGGTCATAGCCAAGCAACTGTCTTCTATATTCACGGATAATTCAGTGCAGCACACCTTAGTAGACTCAAGGAAAATACATGAGTAGATATGAATAATGAATAACACGCTAGTGATTGATGTAAACACTCAAGCATCGATGTTCACCACTTATAATGCAGACCTGTTTTAGCGGCCCAAACGTCCCTCCAGCAATACAGTAGAGGGTTTATCACACGTGCACACTTTCCTCCATCTTCTTCCATCCTTCATCCTCCATACTTGGGTCTACAGATCTGCTCTTTACAGATTAACAAGTGTCCCATACATAGCCTCTATGAAAACAACTAGAGGGACGGAGGAGTACTTTGCTGGACCAGGAAAAGAAGGAGGAAAAGGTGCTTGAGTGATACCCGCTTGTGTAGGAACAAAGATTATATATCATTGCACACTGTGGATCAAAACTGGATATCATAAACATCAGAAAAAATTTTGGAATGGCGTACCATATAAAGTGTAGGGTATACAATCACAGGGCACAGTCATACGGGGAGAGGACCTTTACATTCATCGGGTCGGTTTTATGTTACTTTTTCACTTGGTGAGATGTAATATATTTCTTGTGGTAAACTTTAGCTGTCTGCAGTGTACAGTACTTGGCCCCTAATTACCTAGAAACCTTAAGAGGATCAGTCCCTATTGTGGGCTACTGTTTCTTCTAAACTGTTTCATGCAACTTCAGTTGAACTGAGATATATTTATATTTTATTTCATTAATAGTTTAGATTAATCAGTAGCCCCCAATTCACTGACAAGATCTCATCTCCTAAAATATTTACCATAAGCCTTGATCAAAAACAGTGAACAGCTGAACACGGTAAGGATGGAGCACACACCAAAAATATACGCAGGTCAGGGGCTCAAAGTGCTTGCAGAATATAGTACACGGACACTGCTTCCTGGATTAAAAGTTCTAATTGATTGTGAGTACGGATAATACAGCTCACGGGTGCATTACCAAGGACCACACAAGGCTAGTCATGGTCCGGGCAATGGTGATGACTGGTACGATGGTCTATGTAGCGTCTATGGAGTCACTGTGCCAGCCATCGTCAACGTACGGCCAACGACAACTTGTGGACGGCCCAGGCTGATGGTGAAGGTAATTTTGTAAGGTGATCTTCTTCCAATTTGGGGTCATGGTAGTAAAAGATCCTCTCAGTTCTTCAGCACCACTGACACCCATCGGTTAGTCATACGCTCTGTACATTCACACAGTTTTATCAGTAGCAGTAGTAACAGTTAAGGGGCCGCATGTAAGAAATGTCATGTGCTGGGCGATAACAGTGACTGGTACGATGGCTTCAAGTCCTGTAGTGTAGTGGTTTCTGAGAAGCCTTTGTACTGGTCATCATCACAGCCTAACCCATGACTCATTTTTCTTGAGTAAGGGCCTCGTAACCATGGGCCACATTCCCAGAGCCTTGTTATTGGCAGGAACCCATATCCTACAAACGAAACTATTGTAAATTTTGCTTGTAAGATCAGTGGGTATTTATTCCTAACATTGTGAGGCTCTGCAACTCTGGCTCCATGTATCTCTCCCTCCAGGCAAGACAGAAACAAGTGGTGGTTATGGTGGTGGTTGTGGTTGTGGTGGTTGTGGTTGTGGTTGTGGTGGTGGGGAGCAGTGGAAAGAATTGTGTGGTTTAGGCGAGTTCTTGGTGTGTCTCCTTTCAACATCATCATCATCATCATCATCTGCATTCGACGAGAGGACGTTTTTATTGTTACCCCATAATTATCTATTTGGTACAGACAAAATTCTGCCTTGTGTACATAGGACTTTGAGGGTAGGGGATCCATTGTGACATTATTATATATAGTTTTTCTATACACATCCTCCCTTCCTTTCCTTCCCCAGTACTAAAGAGTGGGAAAAGAAGGTGAGAGTCAGAGTCAATCCCTCTTAAGTTGTGAGGGTTTAACAACAATTTTGATTTGTTTGTGATAATACATTTTTATACATGTTTTGACATTATTAAAACTGCAAGTTTATTTATGTATTCACAGTGTTGCATTGTGATAAAGTTTATCAATAATATACAACTAAGTAAAAAACTATAACATGTTATATTTCCAAACTCTTCCTCTAAACAGTTTGCAGATAAATATTTCTATTGTCTTACTGAACATGCTCCCTGCTTCCTGTACAAACTGGCTGTCCTCTGTCCTAGAATTTTGATATCCTAGTGTCAAAAACATGTGTGGCTGGATGAAGAGAACTTATAATTCATCTTTATGAGGAAGAACATGTCAGTGACAGAAGAAACGAGTGATTTTTTTTTTTTCAGGGAGTACAAGAAAGACAGAGAAAGAAAACAGTTAAACTAAAATGTTTTGCTACCTAGCCTCTGTACAGACGACAGAAGAAAATACATCAACAAGATCAGATGCTTTTCCAGTTGAAAAACTTCCTAATGTAGCATCCTCACTCTCAAGCAAACCTGGACCTCTGAGTGGGATGGTCAGGCAGGGAGAAACTGAAGCCTTTTAGGGCAGTCAAGTGTCTGACCTTTGACCTTCATGTAACTGGGGTCTCCAAGATTGGTGCAGGTAGACAAGTGGTTAGTTACTGTTGGTGACCTTTGATACAACTGTCCTTGGTTTCTCCTTGCTGACCTCCAACTCGTGTCCAGGTACGCTTGAAGGACCCTGAATAACATGAGCACTGTGCTGCAGGTGTGACTGTACGACCGTCTTACTTGGCCGATGTATCTGTGAACCGGATAATGTGCTTTTATATTATTTTTCTCATGACGGGCAAAACTAAAACTCAGGGTTGAGCTATTTTCCAGGGACTACTTAGAGAGCCAGTGAGTTCAAGGTATCAATTTTTTTAAGGAATTGCATAGTTGGAACCTCCTAGCGACGACGACGACGACGACGACGACTGTAAACTTGCCTACAGAGGTTGAGAGTCTGCGATCCCGCACAGAAGCAGAGGATAACACACGGTAGTTGTTCATTCAAGCCTTCATATGTTATGTACAGTTTTATTTCAAAGAGTTATTGATAATAAAAAAATACCTCAAGAGGATATTTTTCTCAGCATTTATGGAAAAAATCTGAACTGATATGAATATCATCAGAAAAGAAAATTTTATCAAGAGCAAAAAGCAAAATGGATGATGTGGACATGAAAAAATGGTACAAAACGCACACCAACCAAGTGAGTTGTGAAGCACATGTGAGTCCCCTTGCTTGTGTTGTGAGGGGCTGCGTCGAACCCCCTCGTGCTGGGACCAACTGAAACATAAACAAACAGGAGGACAAACGAAAAAAAGACAAGCTACGGGAAACTTCAGAAGGTGATCTACGAGTGCAGAGGAGGAGGAGGAGGACGAGGAGGAGGAGGATTATGGGAATGTAGGGTAGGTAAGAAGGAAGGAAGGTATGAAGGTAGGACGGCTGAGGCACAACGACCGCCCGCTGGTAATACTCAAGAGCAGGCGGGCGGATGGGTGGAGTGTAGCAGCTGTGAACAGTGGTAGTGGTGGTGGAGGTGGTGGAGGTGGTTGTAGTGGTGGTTGTGTTAGTGGTTGTGTTAGTAGTAGTGTTTCATAGTAGTAGTAGTAGTGGTGGTGGTGGTAGTGGTAGTGGTGGTGGTGTGAAGTGCAGCGTTGGACTCTTTTGTATTCTCTTAGATGTAGGAGTAGGGTCCATCAGTAAGGGCGCTACACAGGAGGAGTCAGGAATTGTCTTCTTTGCTCATGTCGCCCCGGTTGGGTTTGTACTCCAGTCCCGGGTCGAATTGCATGAGCACGAAAACCTGGTCCGTGGGCAGGAGGGTGAAGTCGTCCGGTGGGTTGGTTATGACGTACCTCTTGGACGACGCGTCACAGGAACTTGACGTGTCGCGGAATCTGCAGTCCAAACCAACGCCAGATTGAGGAACCAAACGGAGTGTTCTGTAAATCAATTTCATATCTCACGAGCATAGCGAAGACACTGTTTTTTCATTTAAACTGAGTGAGGCTGACTTTTTTTGCTCCCCGGTCCTTGTAAACAAAAACAAATTTACAAGCTGCCCAACAGGCCATGCTACTGTACAAGAGGTGCATAAACGTCTCATAAGCAGTGTGTTTAAAAAGCAGGATTACATACTTTACAAAGCCTACATTAAGGCAGGCCTGAATAAGTTATAACAGGATTTTAACAAGCCAGGTGCATACAAAAGTTGTGATACATTACAATAGCTGATTTTAACAAATTCTATTGATGCAATAGGCTCTCTTATTTAGAGGTCCGCTCTTAATTGATAATGAATACAATAAAGGGGTGAGAGAGAGTGCATGTAAGCTGAAAGATACAGTACAAGTACAATCACCTTAATTTTTAAGTATAAAATGGCCTGGTGTCTATAGGTAAATGTTGCATCAGTATATTTTATTTATGTCACAAGTCTGTTGTGTAAATAAATAGAATAACTTTGTTCCTGTTCTTTCACTACATACACCTTCACAAGGTGGTACTGTACTGAATTGCCTATAGGGATGTGGGTTATATTTCAAGTGTTATTTATGTTCAACAGAATCAAGACGGTCACTTTCAACTCTTTCAACTGTCCTTCCTTTCCTTTCTTTTCCTTTGTGTTTGTTGTCCCTACACTCTTTCCTTCTCTCTTTCTGCTGCAATGTCACTATCCTACCTCCAGCTTTATGAAGGTCTAAGTCCAGTGGGCTGTAGTGAAATCTTTCTTTCATTCATTCATTCACTTTATAAACTTTTTAGTAATTAACATAGATTATCACCTGGGCAAAATGGAGTTATGTAGCCCTCCAAACAATGCAACATAACAGTACACTCCTAATTGTATAATGAGGCAGTCCATTTTCTGGCATAATATTGAAAACTCTTTAGCTCTCAAATCTGACTAACACAAATAACCCCTTGTGTTATAGTTAGCAAATACAGAGTTACTGAATCCTCCAAATTATGACAGGAAACAAACAACATATACCATACTGAGGCATCTTGTTTCTTGGTGTAATGTGGAGGAATTAGTAGCTCCACTGGTGCTACATTCACCCAGACACCAGACTATTGTGATACCTGTATGTGACGGTGAGTCATTGGATGGGAGAGGTGGGAGGGGAGGGGAGTGAACGGTGACAGAAAAGAAGAAAAATGATAAAATTGAGCACTTTCACAACACGTGTGGCAAATACCAACTTAATTGTTTTCCTCCTCGGGAAGGGAAACAAAAAACCAGCTGACATCCTTTGCACACTCGCCAGCATGAAATATCCCTTTCATCACTTTTGACACACATTTCTCCAAAACCGGTGGAGGGGTGGATCGGGTAGCAGTGAATAAGAGGTGATAGGCAAAGAGAGGTATAATATAGCTATGGGCAAGTGGGCAGGGCATGTACGGACGGTATATAGGTGGGGAGTGGATACATAGGTGGGTGCTAGTGGTGTGAAGTAGGACCAGGTTAAGGCAGCAATGATGTTGTCAGGACACTGCAGGTCTACTCACAATTCACCCAAACTGAGTCACAACACAGACTACGTGTTTCTCGGCACAGTTTGGAATATCAAGCCGCCTGCAATTACCCGACAACAGCCAGCCGCCTTAAAAGGTTGACGAGTTGTTGGGCGTACCATGTGAGCTGGGCAGGACTGGACTGGGGAGGTGTGATGAGGTGATAGAGCTTGTGTTACTACTTACCTGTACAGACCGATGCACAACATGCCGTAGTTGCGCAGAGCGGCACAGAAAAGATCCCCGTACTTGCCTCCTTCACCAAACTGACCCAGAGGACCGTCGTACAGAGAGATCTGTCCCACCTGGCAGCGGTCACGGTTCCCTAGCGTCTCTGGTGTGCTGTAAAGGAACACAAACAAACACCACTTGATAAACATGACTCAATAACACTCCCTCTTAATTCACCACTAACCAATACTAGGTAACCTTGTGGCAGAAATAAATGTTTTAAGAAACTTTGTCTAATCTGCATGTCACTCCATCCATCCATGTACAGTCTTGATGTCACACTTCCTCCCACAAGTGAAGCAACAACAAGTGAATGGCAAAAGCAGCAATAAGTGAGGGTATTATTGTAAGATGATATCACCCCTCTTCCTGCCCCAAGGATAATAATTATGTGGTGGGATTAATATAACCATGAGTATGTGTGTAGTGTACTATGTTGTGATGATGGTACACACTTCCTGAGACAGACAACTTCATATCAATGAGTCAACTGTGACCCACCTGTATCCACCTCGCAGGCCGGCACCCTCAGCCAGGATCAACTCCAGCTCGGGTGTGGCTCCTCCAGTTATTAGAGAACGGATTAACGTGAGGGCGTTCTGGTTGAAGTATGTCTGGAAGGTAAGAATATATACATGTCAGATTGCCTGGGAAAAAAGTTGAAGTATGTCTGGAAGGTAAGAATGTATATATGTCAGTTTGCCAGGGAAAAAAGGTGAAGCCTGAATATTGCACTATTAGGCAGTGTTACCGAGATATAGTATTAAAGAGAGGTTCAGCTCTATACAGTACCATCTTCAAAATAATTCCAAACATCTTACAGTGGACATTAAAAAAATAAGCAGATAATAGCAACTCTCACATTGGACATAAATAAAATATAAGAACCACAAACTGTATTAGAATAATCATTAATAAAAAATACAATAAGTGTATGATACAGTAACAACTCACAGTGGACATGAGAGAGTCGAGTACAGAGACGGCAAACGCTGTACCACAGGCAAAGGGTTGGGTGAGGTAGAGTTCAGTGTCTGGGTCATCATCATCATCCTGGTCGAGAAACTGAACGTTGCTATCATTGATGAGTTCGGTAATCATGGGAACATTGGCTCCGTACACCGAACCTCGACGCTGCAGCACGATGGGTGAACCCAATGGGCTTAGGGTGTCTCCACCTCCTCCAGGAGCTGTCACAGACAGGGATAAACAAGGATAAATTAGGCTTTGTATTTACTATGGCACTCCTCCCTAAAGTGTTTATTGTGTTCATATTCCATTCCAAGTGCCAGTTCCCTTTTTATTGTCCATTTCCTTGTACTGTAGTGTCTTAGTACTGTACTAAATGTTCTATATGGTCTGCTACTTAGTTTTGTATTATGGAATGGAATTTACTGTGGGACTGACTGTTAACCTTAACTTTAACCACTAATATTATTATATCAACAATATGTAATGAATCACTGAGGCTATAAAAGATGATTATGAGGCTGATGATACATTCCTACAGTTTGTTTCCACAGTTCATATCTTACTATCTAAAGTGTAAATTTAAACCTTTAGTAGTGAGTTTCAATCACAGTTATTCCTGACAATATCCAGTGAAGACAATATACTATACCACTAAATAATAAAAACAACATAATATTCTGATTCAATACCCACTGAAAACATTAAACTGTACCATTAAATAATAAAAACAAAATGATAAAGGTCACACTTACTCTGATTCAATACTCCAATAGTGTCATCAAAGGTCATGGCCTTGATGTTGAGTGATGCCAGGATTGCCTCTTTGTCAGCGAGTGTTGGGTCGTCATTACTGGGCACCTTGGCACTCAGGATTACACACATATCACAGAGGTTCACATTCACTGCTCTCAGGTCTGCCCTACTGAGAGGTGAGCCCTGCAGAGTGTACAAAATATATATATATAGTACCACCTTGATATAATGCTAATAAACACTGGTATCTAACACTTCATTTATACACTCCATCCCATATTAAAGATCACCAAATATTTTCCCAGGCTCTGATAATCATACTGATACAGATTAAGTGCTCATTATTTAAAGGGTGTTGGCTGTTCAAAACTCACATTAAGAACAGATATTTTGGGCAAGTTCTGTAACATCTTCCACTCCCTCCTGATGTAGTCCACTGAACCCACAATGACCACATGCTTCAGCTCGTGGTAGTGGAAGTTGGAGGCGCGGAGAGGCATGACCAGGTTCCTCAGGCCAATGAGAGGGGAGTCAGGGTCGGCAAAGAGGCAAACCACCACGTGACCATTGAGGACTGTCATTGCCGCTTGATTACGGTCCTGCAGGTTGAAAGGCAAAGGGCATACAGAAGTCATGTTAGAGATGGGTTTGATGCTGATGTTGTGGTTGGATGTGAATAGGAATGGGTTAGGGAGAGGAAGAGATATGGACACTCACCAATATATGTACAGTACAGTAATTGGGTTGGAGAGAGAGAGGAAGTGTGAAAGACAAAAAGTGGAAAATAATGAAAGAAACAGCAAGACAGAGAGAAAGAGAGACAAGGATGAAACAGTAACTCAGTAATATACAAGCAAGACAGAGACAGAGACAGAGACAGAGAGAGAGAGAGAGAGAGAGAGAGAGAGAGAGAGAGAGAGAGAGAACATAAACTCACCAATATACAGTCTTCTAGGGACCTTGCCGGACACCAGTGGAACATGCCCGTTGAGTCATACTTCATCTCCGTCTTCTCAAAATCAAAGTCCTTTGCTTGGTCGTCGGCAATGCCCACCGTTAGTCCATTGTTGCCTCCTCCGTTGCCAGTGCCGCTGCTTCGACTGGTTGGCCTGGGGTGGGGACGGGGGAAGGGATGAGAAGGAAGGGTTCATTAGTGACTGGTGTGGAGACATAGTGGGAGTTTCTTTTTAACTGCTACTTGTATATTGCTCACTGTTATCTATTGTTGACACACACAGAGGTCTCAAATGATATGTAAATACCATAACAGTAATCTGGTCTGTGGCTAAATATTAATCTGTGTCAGGGAAATAGAGAGGTTTAAGCTCATCGTATATAATCTCTTGTGTGAGGCAAAAGCAATAATTGTATTTTGGTGATACTATATGTAATAGTCTTTGGCGACTCATAAAAATTACATATTCCGTGTGACTAAAACTCAAATCTATCCATTGATGTTGGTATTTTTATCAGAGTGGTGCTAATCTGCAGTGAATATTAAGAGGGGGTGATACACTTTTGGTACATTGGAGCACCTTGATTCCTCCAAAGTATGCCAGGAAATGGGACCAGATTAACAAAAATAATGGTGGCCTGTTGCTTGAAATAGTTTAGAGGAATCAGAAGCTCCAGATTTACCAACACTGTACCATCCTCTTAATAGCCTCCACATCACATTCAATTTCTTACCCTTTCAATTGGATTCTTCAACTCTGAAAAGATTATTCTACTTCAAGCCTGGTTATTTGCTACAAACTGCAGCTATAATTCCAGAAACTAGTTAACTGGAACTCATTAATTACTACAGCAATGTTATAGTATTAATGGTTTAGTGGCAAAAACAGGTTGATGGTTTTATGAAATGAATGTGCTGAACTTAACCACATGGGTCCTGTACTCTGGTGCATAAAAGTTCATTCCTTCAGCCAGTCACTATACGACTGAATTGTCTGTGGGTCGAGCAACACAACACAGTTCGCTATCTATCTTCTACTGTTTAGTCGTTTGAACCACAGGTGATTCCGTCATACTGAGGCTGGCTGAGGAAACAAATTTTTGTGCACAACAGTAAAGTACACTACAGGACTAATATTATATCCACTGCCACCAGAGGTCAGTGTAATCCCTTGGACTGTGTGTGTGTGTGTGTAGTTTTCATAATTCATACATGACTGTGGAACATAAGCCAGTCCAGAGATCCCAGAAGGATAATTTTTGTGCGTATGTGTGAAGAGTAAACGAAAACCAGATAACGAAGTCATGTGATTACAGTGATTCCTGATCGTACCAGACATGATGTTAGTCCCAGAGTGTGTCCCTATTGTTATAAGAGGATGGTGTTACATCTCTCTATTTTACTCATGAGGTGAAAGGGAATATGGTTGGCCTGTACACTCTATACACACAATCATCATGAGTACTTAAGGAATCCTGTAATGGAGCCAGAAAATTGGAGGTAAATAAGTCCTTCAAATATTGCCACGAAACATACACCACCTATATGGAAGGAGCTTGTTTCGTGGCATGGTCAGGAGGAATCAGAAGCCTCCAATATTCATACACAATCACAGGGTACTTAAGGGGAGAACCTCTTGATGGTATAATGGAAGGCTACTGATTCCTCCTAAATATTGTATCTCAGAAAACAAATTTTCTCAATGTTACTGGAAGAGTTTGGAGGAATCGGTAGCCTTCCAAAAAAAGAGATTCTCCCTTTAATGGCATCATGGGTTAAGTTATCATCATATCAACAACCTCTTATTATCTATATATTCTAATGTTTTCTAAAGCTGGATATGGAATACAATACATCAATAACATTAAGCAAGGTTTAAACTTAAAGAAGAAAACTCCATTCAACTATAATGACTAAGGGAACACTAACAAGGAATTATATATAACACATTACATTACACAGATTAAAAAGGGAATTTCTCATAAACTAACCTACTTACATGAGATGGCTCAAGTGATTACTGTACATAAAATTACACTCCAATCTGTATTTAAAAGAGCCTAAAACTGGATTAGAATAAATTTCTTTATGATAAATCTACTGTAAAAATATATTAAATAAAGTGTTTCATTGTTTTTATATCTGAGGGTTAAATGCAAGGAAAGTCACAGATCTCGGGATGATGTGATGGTTCCATGTAAAGTTTATATAGAGCCTTCATATCAAACACAGGGTTATCTTCAGAGCCAGGCACGGCAAAGTGATGTAAATGACCACTAGGGTCAGCCAAATAAAAATGTCATATCTTCATTTCAAACCCAGTAAATATTCAAACAGATATGTTGAAGCACCAAGAACACCTTCATGAGTCTAGCAACTGTGTCAGATTACAACCAACACATCCACCACCATCCTACCTCCAGCCTCTAAACATTCATTCCCACCAATGTCTGGTCTGACACAGTTGCCACTTATGAAGCTATCCTTGCTGCTTCAATTTATGTGTTCTAGTATTCACAGGGTTCAGTATGAAGACAAAATCGTATTGAGTGATTTTACATTTACAATGACCCTGTGAAGTGTTTATGTAGTCACTGTATGGCATCATCATTATTGTGTACCTTGTGACACAATGTCTGGCCTGTGACTCTTTTTACATGTTGCCCCAAAATATTCCCTCATGGTACTCTTTCAGGAACACACTGAAAGCGATTCGTGGGGAAGGTAGAGGGTAGTTAGTGAGTTGCCAAGTGGGTAGCAGCATGTGATGCCATGGACACATCAGATGAAGGAAGAATGCACAGGAAACCTGTCACTGTTCAGTGCTTGTCACATCCACTTGGTGCAATGTCATAACTGTCCAGAATACTACTTCTAGATGAGACTGTGTCTTTGAAACTTGATGACCTAAATGTGGGCAATTCTGCCTGGTTGTATGACTTCAATGAACAATAAGCAAGATGTGGTGAATTCAACAATGTGTATTGTAAAACTTGTATGTACAATGATAACTTTTTTGAGTATCTATGGATGACTTGAGGTACATTTGACCAACTATTTAGTACACTGGCAATGCGACTCACAAAAATAACAACCAACTTCAGAAACCACTTACTGTCGGACAGAGATTGGTTATGACATTAAGGTAAGGAAATTTTTAAGGTGATCCACATCCATCTATGCATAACATACATCAAATTTGTTTAAAAAATTAAACAAACCTGAAAAAAAGTCAAATATTTGTACTGTAGATAAGTTACTGGGGGTCCCACAGCACCCATCAGTTCCTCACCATTCATTCTTTAAGTACCAGCACTCTGTGGTATGTCAGGATTGAGGCACTAGGTGATTTTAACCAACACATTGGTTCACCTAATGGGGAGGGTAATGGATCAACCCTCTACCTTAATGTGATGTGGACAGTTGCATTAAATACTGTGTGCTTGTTCTCACCCGTTAGACAACCTACTACCCTCTACCTTCCCTATGAAACACATTCAGTATGGTCATAAGCTGATGGATGCAGTAATAACACATGCTATGTGATGCAATAATACTGACATGGAATCAGAGTGTGAAAGAGAGAAGGTGAAGCGGTAGAAAGAACTAAATGACTGAATGAATGTAAATTTTTTCCACTAAGTGAATCACATATAAATAGTACCATAGAAATGTACTGACTATATCCATTAGTAGCTTCATTGAATTTTTATTTTTATTTATTTATTTGCAATGAATATTTATACCTCATTTATAACCTTCAGAAATGTTACAAAATGGATTGTATAGAATAACTTCCATTACAAAATAGATTGTATAAAATAACTTCCATTACCAAATTTATTTTCTTAAGAAGCAAATCGCAAACGAAGAGGCAAATCTCTTCAACTGGACCCCGAGTCGAATGAAGCTCCCAGTACAGTTATAAAATTTATCTCCTGGATACGAGGGTTAAGGGAGTCGTACAGTGTTGGTAAATCTGGAGCAATGGATTCCTCTAAACTATTCCAAGCAACATACCACCATAATTTTTGTTTATCAAGTCATGTTTTCTGGCATACTTTGGAGGAATCTAGGCGCTCTAATGAACCAAAAGTGTATTATCCCTTTCAAGTGATTAATGAGTGAACGAGTAGGGTGCAGTGTTGCCAGCAATGTGCGAGCATAAACCAAGAATAAAAATGGTGCTGCGACAAAAGAAGTGAGCTAAACTGTAGCAGTGAAAAACAGAGTTTGTTCATTTTCTCAGGAGTCACAATGTTCATAGATGATGTCTTTAATTAGAGGACATTATAATATGAAGAACAGTACTGTACAATAATAATGTTTTTTCACTACTGTACTGTAATACTTTACTTAATGTAATTACAGGTATCACAATACTGTACTAGTAATGAGAAGTCAACATTAACCCTCGCATACTAAGTCCGTTTTAGGTTTCAATACCAATTCATTACCGTATACAGTTAATCCATCAACATGACTTTATATCAAATTGTAAAAAAAAAAAAAAAAAAAAAACATTGACATCAAACCGTGCCCGGCATCACTGTGACTGGTGAGAACAGAACACATATAACTCAGAGCAGATGGAACTTGTGTGGCAATTCCTAAAGCGATTACCACAACAGCACACCTTCCTTCCACCATCCTCCCTCTGATCAGGCCAAGTCTCACTCCAACCCTGCTTTTAAAGGTTTGGAGGACACCCACCCACAAATCAGAATGGAGCAAATCTGACCCATGACCGGAGGATGAGGGACGGAGGATGAAGGAAATGTGTGTTGGTGTGACAGACTCTTAACCCTTTCAGTGCCAGTGTGATTCTTTGTTCTCATGTATGACTAACTCGAGATTATTTCATTTTATTAATTCAATTTCTTAGAGAACGACTGCAGACATTATTAAAGGTTACAAAATGAGTTTCAAGTCACTATTTTTTTTTTCTTTTTTTCTTTTTTTATTAAGGATGGTGAGGACTGCATGCAAAAAGGCCATTTACTGTCCTCACCAGGGAGATCAAAAAATAAGGGTCATATCCAAAATTATGTCCAATTGGCACTTTTAATTTGTATGAGGGCAAACTCCAGACAATTTTATTTAACCGGAGAAGAACCACGGGCACTCAAAGGGTCAAGCGAACACAGGGAGAGAAAGAAACGTGAGGGTGCGCACATGAGTTTCTTGACTTCGTAGCTCAGGTGATAGCTGTACGTGTTGTCCTCTGCCACCCTGCAAGTAACAAAAAGAGCGTGAGCGCGTCGGGAGCCAGCGTGTGCGTTTGTAGGCATGTGTGAGGGCAATGGAGGGGGGGTGGGGTGCTTCCGTGTGTGCAGGTGAGGGAAGGAAGGAGGAGACAAGGGAGTGGGATGAGTTTATGATAAGTTTGTATACAAGGAATGTCCTGAGTAAAAGTGTTTTGTCCACATTTATATAGACTTCTGCAATAAAATCACTTATGATAAACTTTACAATGCTTCAATATAAAAATGTCTGTATAGTATAATGTGAGTATGAACTATACAATATGTACTTGAATATAATAATGTTTGTACTGTAAGGTATAATATGTGATCAAGTATAGTTTTCATATTAACATGTCCATTACATTAGTGGCAGTTAATGTTGCAAATAAACAGGTATGATCATATGATTAAATGTATAATGTGATCCATATGAAAAGTTATTAAGGGGAGTAACCAATTATGGGATATCAGAACGCTACCGATTCCTCCAAAATATGCCAGGAAACAGAACCCCTTCATATGAAATCATACAGGGGATATGTTTCATAGATGAGTTTGGAGGCCTATATCGACTTCAAAATGACCACAAAATGTTACTTCCCTTAATTAAACGGATACTGGAATAAAAATAACTGTGTACTGTATTTTGTGTGTATATATTTACATATTTTCTGTGTATGTATGTGATATAAATACAGTATATTTATGTTTCTGTATCAAAGCAAGTACAGTACTGTATATCTTGCAACTGCTAGCATGAGCGTATGTGCTGGTGTGCACGTGTGTGTGTACATGCAAGCTTATGTGTATGTTTACAATTAACATGAGTGAAGGTAAAATATTCATTGGGCAACACAGGACACTTTACAATAATTTGCTAATTCTCAATATTATGGAAAGAAAGATGTGGATGAATTATTACATCTTAGAATATTCAGTTTCATAATTATCTGAAATTTATTTTGGCAATAAACATACATTCACCGGATTATAAACATAGAATTAAGTTCCAGTTTATGCCACATACATAACAACATAGTTATTGTTTTATTATTGGATAAAATACTTCACACGATACACGACAAATGGAACAAAATATTAACCAAGTAAATATCATTAAATAATATGTTCACTTCAGTTTGTTCATATAATATATAAATGAACTATAACACTCTACCACAAAAATTAAATCAAGTTGTGTGGTGATGTTTGGTGCAGGTCACAATATTTACAAGGTCTGATGATTTACAAACTACTGCCCACCTGTTGTTCTGTATTTTACCTTCACTCCAAGCAACTTATAAACATATCAATTCAGCAGTAAATCAGGTATTTTGTGATCCTATTTTAAATCTTTCTCCTATTTATATTCTTACTTATAACTGTATACAACTGGTAAACAAGTATAGTACAAGGAGAGAGGGGATGGGCATTTTCCACCTGGGATATACTGGCATGTACTATTGGCCACAAGAATTCCTACACACGCTGTTGTTTTTGAGGTTTACGACATGTACAAAATGTAAGACTTTGTAGCTGCAATACAACATTATTATTAGTTTTGCCGTTTTGCAATCACAGAGTCACTTGGTAGGCCATTCATTGCATTACTGCCAGCATAATGACCTCTCTTTCCATATAGCCTGTATATAAGAATTCCCGTGGCCAACCGTACAGTCACTAACAATAGTGCTGTCACTTTATAACCTTCAGAATTTTGGTGTAGTTTATTTTTTTCTTTGCTGCTGGAGATGTTAAGGAGTGAGACTGTTATTACGAGGGACAGTAACTATAGTGGATACATCGTTTTCATTTGAGGCACTGTATGTCAAGGGTCTAGTGTGTAGAGTACCAGTACTGTATGTAACAAAACTCATGGGTTGGATGACAAGTGTAGTAGTTGCTTCATCTACAAGTCTATGGTGTCATTGTGTTGGGTATTGTCAGAGCTCAGTCATCTGTTTATTGTTGTAAATGTCTCTTGATACCACCCTGGCGTTTGTCGATATTATTACTATACTGAGCAGCCTGTAAAGTACTAAATGGTGGGAAAATGGTAAAATAATATATTCAGGAGTACTTCTAAGAATTTGGGGAGTTGTCTGGAAGCATCTCGCATACAGAACTGTACTGTAAAGAACCGGTAAATATCCTGAAGTGACTGGATGAGAATGAGATGACGTGGAATGAATGACCAAAGATACGGAGTCATGTTATTACAGATATTAGTTCAACGGCCATAATCAAAGCCAATACAAAAGTGTACAATACTGTATTAGTTCCATCAACACACGAAAGTAAGTACACAAAAAACTCGACCTATACAATGTCTTACACAACCGAGAAAATGGTAAGTAGGAATGAGTTAGTTAGCACACTGTAAACTCTATAGAATCATTAAGGAGAGAACCTCTTTTTTGGAAAATTGGAGGGCTACTGATTCCTCCAAACTATCCCAGGAAACCAGTCACCTCATTGCTACTTGTAGGGGATCTGTTTCATGACATAGATTGGAGGATTCATTAGTCCTCAATTACCAAAATTAGGTTCTCTCCTTAAGGACCCTGTGATTATGTATGAAAATTGGAAGCTTCTGATTCCTCCTGACCATGCCACGAAACAAGCTCCTATATAGGTGTGTGTGTTTCGTGGCAATATTCAAAGGACTCATTTACCTCCAATTTCCTGACTACATCACAGGGTCCCTTAAATATATATATAAACTGTGACATAATAACAAATATTCACTGGTTATATTTATTGATAGTTAATGTGTGGGGGTTGTTTTATAATGGGGAATTAAAGGGTTACTGATTCCTCCAAACTATGCTACAAATACAATACTGTACAATAACAATACAGAATACTGAAGTGATGTTCTCTGGCAGGTTTTGGAGGAATTAGTACTCCCCAATTCACCCACAACGAATGATGACCCCTCTAAGTTATAAAAACCATCAACATTATATAATCTAAGATGTGTGTGTGTGTGTGTGTGTTTGGACTGTTCAAATCATGCTAGCTCGGACATTGTTTTTTTTCCCTCTCTCTTTTTGTTCCCTTGTGTTGTACTCTGTATTGTGATTTATTGCCATTTATTCTCTATTGACTTTGAGAGATAATGGCTAGATTATTAGTTATTACAGTAGATTATAAGTGAGCACAGTACTGTATTTTTATCATTACACTAAATAACACGGGGTAAGTTTCTTCTCTTGTTTATTTCTTTTATATAATTATACTGTACCATCCTTAATCATATCAAACCAAAATATTTACCCGAAGTTCAGCAAAAGTCAGTATTCAACAGACCATGTTTAGAAAACCTCACATACTTTAAATGCTAATACAGTATTACAGTATAGCATATGTTGTCTTGATGTGAACAGTCCAAGTAACACCAGTAACTAAAGAAAGGGATAATTAACAGGTTAGACCCGATTTGCAGTTTTCTGAGTGTGACTTGTGTACTATAGACGCTGATATTATAATTATCCTGGTGTGAACAGTCCATATGACACAAGAGACAAACGGCAGGGGAAATAAACAGGTTAGACTCGATTTGCGGTTTCCTAAGTGAAAATTTTATGTATTTTAGATGCTGATATTATACAGTACTGTTTGTTGTTTTGTTTTGATGTGAACAGTCCAAGTGACACCAGAGACAAAGGAATTGAAGGGTTAATTAAGTGGTTAGAAAAGCTTGGTTATAAGTACCTGTCCTGCTGCTTGTAACCTTGACTGGGGGAGGTGAGAGGGTCCCCCGGTCTACCCCCATTCTTCTTGGCTGTGGTCAGGGTCTTGGCTGCGTTGACCAGGGGCTGTCCGCCACTACTGTTCTGATTGGCAACTGCAGGGTGGAAAATACAATGTTTACACTTCCTTCCCGTAGTTGTTGCATCAGTCACCAAGTATTCAAGTGGGGGAAAAATTAGGCATGATCAATGACCATTGCAGAGAGTTTTACTGAAATAACTTTTTTTTTTTTTTTTTTTTTTTTTCTTCAAAGGAAGGTTGAAGACAGAGGCAGACTCAAGTAGAATGAAATAAAAAAAAAGAAATATTGCAAAATTAACTTATATGAGATGAATCAAAGGGATGAATGTGGTTGTTGGGAGGAAAGGGATTCATGTCACTGTGTTTACCTGTGTGATATTAATTAAGGGAATAATATTATGCTGATGGTAAATTGTATGTTACTTCATCCTCCCCAAACTGTACAACAAAACAGACTACCAAAATGATAGGAGGTAGTGTGTTTTTCTGTTGATACAGTTTGGAGGAATCAGTAGCCTTCCATACACTGTACCATTAAAACAAGGCCATCTAAGCTAAAGTTGTCTGAATGTTTCTTGACACAGTTTGAAGTAATCAGAAGCCTTCAACATGCCAACAACAAAACACACTGCTAAAGCTGAAGTAGTCTTGTTTTGGACACAGTGTGGAGACAATTGTAGCCTTCAACTTACCAACAACAACATCTGACCACCTTAAGGGGATTGTCTGTTGTTGGTGAATTGGAAGGTCTCTGATTCCTCTAAACTTTCCCATGAAACAGATCCCCTATAAATATCATTGGGGCATCTGTGTTCTGGTAGAATTTGGAGGAATCAGTAGCCTTCCAATTAACCCACAAAAGAATGACCACCTTAACAATGGTAGGAGGGAATGGGTGAGGAGGGAGAGGATGTGACAGGACAAGGTTTTCAGGGAATGGTTTCTGTTAATAAGCCGAGGCAACTGCATGCCAGTCAATGCCAAGACAATATTGCTTCATGAATAATAATGAATAAACCAGGCCTGAAACAAACACCTACATACTGTAATAATAATAATAATAATGTATACTGTAATAATAATAATAATGTATATATATAATGCTGGAACAAGAAAATATAAGTTAGAAATCATGCATTGCCATTCAATATAAGCATAAATTGAAGACAGCAATAAGGAGGAGGAGTAGGAGTCAGTAAAACCTGTTATAAATCTACTGATGCACAATGACAACAACATACATCCAGAGTAAAGAGTTAACACATACCGTAGTTTACCGTACAAAATGTGCGCTCAAAATCAAATTCAGAAACAATAATTAATCTTGATCACATCTCACCAAGTAAGAGCCTAAAATATTTAATTGCTTACGCTGATTATACATATTGGGGAGATATTATTAAAAAGGAAGAATATTGGAAAATATGAGGTTTTTAAGGGGATACAGTAATACACTTTTGGTACAGTTGCCAAAAGAGGAATTGCAACAAATCTTGATGGAACTTTAACCATAGTAATATCCACAACTATTTGTAGGGACTATAAGTATGTATAACAGAAGGAAATATACATATCCTTCTGTAATACATACTTATGATCCATACAAACAACTATGGACATTGATATATATAATGTTCTATCAATAGTTGTCGCAATTCCTCTTTTGGCAACTGTACATTAGAATGCCTTAATTGATTCCTCCTCCAAAGTATGCCAGGAAATAGGACCAGATGAACATATACAGTATACTGTACTGATGTCCTGGTGCTTGGAATACTATAGTTTGGAGGAATCAGTTAGTTGCTCCAGAGTTACCAACACTGTATTACTCCCTTCATAATAAGTTTTGGCCAATCACTTTGAGTAATATACGAGTAGCAGTGTTTTGTTATTCTGTAGGACCATCAGACATAATCATACAGTACAACACACATCACTAATATTGTAAAACGTTATTACAATATACATCTCAACATTTACTACATATAATTTCCAGGGTCTTTTTTCTCTCTCTCTATGGAGATGAAGCAACAGCAAGGCAGTGCCTGGAAATATGAAGAATAACAAATCACTGGTCCATATCTTTGAATACATATGTGTACGAGAATACTGTATCATTATTATTATAATTGTACATCTGGTGACCCACACAACTTGCTAATCCATTGGAAAAAAAATATATATATAAAATCCTACACTAGCAGATGAAATGCTTAACACCACTTTCATCTACTAATGCATTTTATTTCTATGTATTTTACTGTACTTATAATACAGTAGATCTATTACCGAGACATAGTTAACACTAGCATGTGCTCTAGATAAGACAAGAAATCCACATAAATACTACAGAAGCCAATACAGTTCACTGCCTACCAAAGCAGTTCTAAAACACTCATGGTACCCCAACAGACAAACAGTGTGACGGCAAGAAGCATCGTCACCTTCACATGCCCATGCAACAAACAGTACCGTACAGTACTCCCAACGACAAACATGCATGGTAATTTTCAACTCTTGGCATGCAGACAACCGATTTACCTTGAGGAGGGTACAATTTTGTCAGGGAATGAATTGGAGTCTATTAATTCCTCCACACTAGACCACAAGACAATATATATATACACCAAGGGAGTCTGTTTTGTGGTGTAGTCTGTGGGAATAAGGTTCATCCAATTTGTCCCACAACACACACATCATTCACTGCCTTCAAGTACAGTCCCAAATCAAAATTCCCAGGGCACCCAATATGACTCAAGTGATATTGCCTGGTATATAGTAGACGAGATATTAAATGAAATGTGAGTGGTATTTTCAGTGTGGTAATACCCGGTGTTTTCTCTTTTAGACGAGATGTGAGCAGTATTTTCAGTGTGTCTGGTGTTTTCTCTTTTAGACGAGACGTGAGTAGTATTTTCAGTGTGGTAATGCCAAGTGTTTTCTCTTTTAGACGAGACGCGAGTGGTATTTTCAGTGTGGTATTACCTGGTGTATATTAGATGAGACATGAGCAGTGTGGTATTGCCCAGTGTTTTCTCTTTTATATCGAGACATGAGTGGTATTTTCAGTGTGATAATGCCTGGTGTATTTTTAGTCGAGATGAGAGCGGTATTTCAGTGTGGTATGGCAGTTGGTTTACAATTCACAGTTCTAACTATAAACACTTAAAGTTCTCCAGAATGTACCAGTATAAAACCAACACCAGAGTTTATTACACAAATAATTATGATACAATGCATCAACTTCACTTCATTGGTCCTGAGTGTGGTAATAAGAACTGTGGAATGTGATTAGTCTAAACTACTTGTACTGATGCCACATGTACAGTTACCCACACATGTAGCTGGTAGCCTTACTACTTGTGAGGTAGCTACAACTGGAAGGAATGTAAGCAAAAGTTATAGTTTATTGACAGCAAGATAGAAATAATTTTATTACTGTCAGCCTGTCAACAAACTATGACATTTGCTCACATTCCTTTCTGTTGTACCTACCACACTAGAGGCGTACCAGTTTCGTGTGTGGGCAACTGTATCTATATTGATAATTATAGACGTAGAACTGTACACCCATCACCACAATATACAACCAGTGTGTGTAAAGGTATTGTTGCAAGTTACATACTACACAGTGGTAGTGATGTTGGTTTTTCTAAAGACATTTTTTGCTTTTAATTTATCATTGTGTTTATGGCTGGAGTTTATCCCGGGATAGTTAAAACACACAGCGTACCAAGACTTGCAAACACTAACCAAACTCACATACAGTATAGAAATTCCCACACATTCACAAGACTAAAAAATAAATGTGTTTACACTTACCAATTACTTAGCAAGGTGAAAATTTGCACTGGCATACATTAAGAATTAATATTGAGTTAGTTTGTTCATTACAAAAATTATTTAAATGTATTCAAAGGTTTACTCATTCATCATGCACTACTTTTAAATATGTTGTTATTTACTATTAATTTATATTTTTGTTATTATATACATCTTTATTATTGGAGTGCAAGTGTCTTCCAAACTATTGTTATCAGTATTACATAACTCCTAAATTGTGCTCAAATACAGCAATATATTTTCCCTAAATTGTGCTTCCAATACAAAGACATACCTGTAATAATTATTACTACAGGTACAGTGGAAATGACACTCATTCACAACTCATCCTAAACAAAATATTCAGTTCACTGCCTGTTAATTATTGCTGGAGAGAGTGTAAATAAATCAGTCACGATGCTCCATACACCGCAAATAATATAAACACTGTTTCAGTTCAACGCAACCCAACTAATATATATTTACTACAACCCTTCTCTTGTAATGTGTTGTTACTACTTGTACAACTTACACCAAGGATCATATGTCACAGAGGACATAATTATTGTTACATATTATACAGTACTGCACATACTACCAATATTAGTTTTCTTAAACACACCTGCATTCTACAAGATACTAATATGGATTAATAAAAACATCAGCCACCCTAATATTATGTATGGAAAAATGCACCAAACAAAGGAATCCATGCAGAGATGTCAACGTACAACTTCACTTCAGTCAGTCAGGCACAAGTCATTCATTAAGAACCATGCATGTACTCATTTCCAGTAAGATACAATACCATGGGAAGCTCTGTGTTAAGGCTATATAGCTGTCAATGTTAGTCAATGTTAGTTAGGAGGTTAAGATGATCAGTATTAATGTCATACACAAGGCAAGGAGTAAGGATAGGATGGCAGGTCTTTCTTGTTAACTGATTGTAAATATCCACAGCTGACTTCACTAAACTTATATGACTGGTTGGTTGAATGATGCCAACAGAATTAAATTTATATGACAGATTCGTTGTACTACACTGATATTACTAAGTATTATATATGGTGGCCCACAGGTACAGTTTCATTCCCCTGGTGACATTCTCTGTGTTGTAAGGACCACTCAACCTGTTAGTACTGTACTGTGTAGGTGTGTGTGTGTACATACAGTTGTGGACATATGAAATAGACACACTTACAACAGAGTTCTCATCAAGCATACAGGTTAGGATGCATCACTCTTCACAATGTTTCATTCAAGTATGCTCGATGAGGGGCCCCGTTTCAAGCGTGTCTGTTTCATGTGTCCGCAACTGTACATAAAAGTAAGCAAGTATCTTTACTTTTAACAAATCTACCATTAAAGTAGTTAATGAATATAGCATACCTGTTATATACACACACCTATACTAGCAAGGTATGTATTCTTCACAACACATAAGAGAATATTGATATGAGAAGCGTAATAAAGTACTTTTAAACCACTCTGTATAATGACAGGTTGATTGCATTTATAAACCCATTGGAGTTGGCAAGAATTCTAACCCATCACCATCATTTACTTTATACAATTGGACGTGGATATCCAACATCAGCTACAAAATATACAGACCACAATACAGGAGAGACAAATGGATCATCAACACTGTGAGGGTCATGTCTGTTGTCTTGCCAGGTTGGAAAAATGTACAGAAGGTGACACACAGATACTCTTGTGACACACCAAGCCATATGCAAGAACATTCATGGTGTTGACGATGGCATAGTACCAGTACGATGACCCCATAGATAAACAACAGAGTCATCGTATCAGTACCACACCATCGTTATCACCACGGATGTTCTTGCATACGGTCTTCAGAACCAATAGAACTTGTGTGCAACTTGTAGTTTTGAGTTAATTATATTTATAGTTTAGATGACGTTATCATTGAATATGAAATGACTTAAGGGGGAAATACATTTTTAGTACATTGAAGCACCTTGATTCCTCCAAAGTATGCCAGGAAACAGGTCAAGATGAATAAAAATAATGGTGGTCTGTTGTTTGGAATGGTTTGGAGGAATCAGAGGCTCCAGATTTACCAACACTGTACTTTCCCTTTAAGTATTCCAGTGTGTACATATTTGTACAGTACAGTATGTAATATTCTTTCCTCTCACCAAACTGAAAAGCATGTAGTACTGTACTGGATAACTAAACCCCACAGGTTCTCGTGCCCCAAAATGGGCCTTCCTGAGGAGCTCGGGGCTGTTCGGCCAGACAGCTTGAGGAACTTCAACAACAACAACAACTAAACCCCACATGTTACTTCCTATAACTACAATTTACAGAGATTTTCCTTGGTTGTGAGTGTGTCATTTCATACCAAGTGTTGAGAACAGTACAGTATACACCTTCCACTCTCTGGCATGGAAACAAACAAACACTTGGCCACATTGAAGAGGAATTACTGACTGGGTAATGACAATAATGATGTTGATGGCTTCATGTAGGTACTGTGGTGTAGTGTATACAAAGTCATCATTCCAATCCTTGTCACCACCTTACTTATAGCTCCTCTTACATGTGTGACCAAGACCATACAGTACCGTACTAGGCAACGACACGATACACAATGGAGGAGTAGGAAACATTACCAAATTACCAAGAGCAGCAGAGGAAATGAACTGACTTCTGAATGGAGTATAATATGCATAACACGATGCTGGAAAGGTACAGGGACAAGCTGGAAGAGGGACTACACAACCAACAATAAGTTAGAGGGTTAAGATAGGATGGAATTGGGAGCATGAATTTATAATGGGTAAAATAAACTGGCAGGTACAGCCAAACATTGGTGACCAGCCACAAATTTTTAACCTGTCTTATGGCAATAGAGTTATTTCTTTCCAAGTAAATAGCATGGAAGAAGTTGTCAATCAGTCACTTTGTATATAGTAGTCTGTGTGTTCAAGACTGTGAAAACTAACTACAACTAATTATATCAGGTTGATCACAAGTACCTGGCTGCAACTTCACACGATGCAATGGCAAGCTAACTTTTTAAAAGATCTCGCAGTCAGGGTTAAGTGGGAGTAAGGGATTGAAACTGTGGGTAATAATGGAATGCACACTGGTAGGGCCAGACAAGATGAACAGGATAGGATGGTGATGGATGTGGTGGCAGGAATACACAGTTATTATGGTACCTAACACAGTAAGTTACACATCATTATACAAACATGAAACTGCAAGGGACAAAGAGAAGGAAAGGAGGGGTGATAAATATAAAAGAATTCCTGAACTCAAAATGCATGTAAAATGTCCCCGGAGCCACTATCCAAACCTTGGGGCATGATAGAGGTAAATATTCTAAGACTAAACTTTTTATTTGAAGGTGTTTAATGTACAATATGGAATGTTTATGAGGTTACGTGTGCTTGATTACAGACTGACACTAGAGAGATAAAGAGCTATATTGTTCCACTGCCCATTTGAATACATTATAGTTCATTATGGTAGAATTATTGTTATTTTAATGTTTATAGTCATACATAACCTTACTCTATCGTTACTCAAAGTTAAAATAATTCCTCCTGGGGTATCCAGTCTGTTTAAAATCAATATCCTCAGAGATCTTTTTATACCTGTATATCCAAACTCCTTAAAATCATACTAAAAATTGCTTCATACAGGAAAATGGTTAAACATACAGTACTCTACAATACAAATCATCTGAGTTCAGGAATTCTATTGTAATCATGTTTATGATGGGAATAAGTGTTGTAGTCATTAGAGGAGTTACTGAGGGAAAAGGGACATTGATGAATAAACATGTGTGTGTGTGTGTGTGTTCTGCATGACTTATTTTGTGTGTTAAATGGAGGGAGACTGAATAGGAGATGAATACAGTACATGAATATATAAAATCATGGAAAGGAGTAATAATAGGCTAAGTGGTAGTACAGTAGTGTATGTAGTGTGGAAGGTTACATGTCAGTCTTATCAAGGCTAAATGAATAATATAAAAAAGAAGAAGTGATGGGGAATGGGGTAAGAGTAATAGAGGTTTAAGTTATAGGAGTTTAAGAGGACTGGGTGAGATTTGGTGATGGAGTGAGAGTATTTGGGGTTGACGAGGTAAGAGAGCTGGGGTTGTCAAGCTTGCATTAGGAGAAAGTGATATGGAAGTACTGTATGAGTTGAAATGGGAGTCATGGTAGGTGGAGTGAACATGGAGGGAGTTATATTATGTGGAGTCCTGAGGAGGATGAACTAGGATGTTAACTGGGGTGGAGGGAGCAAGGAATTAATTGATGGAAATATTCGAGTGGTAGTTAAGAGGGCGTAATTATGGAGTTGTGAGGGGGAAAATATATATAAAAAAAAAAGAGATAATATCTGCTTAATTCCAACACTTACTTCCGTCCCTGACTGGATTCTTGTCGCCTGTGGGAAGGGACTGGGATTAGAGAAACTTTATTGGGCAGCGGGTTTCCGATATAATGAACCAAAGAGTAAAAAGCTGGCAGCGAAAAGAGACTAAAATATAATTTCTTACTTAGCCACTTTGAATGAATAAAGACAGAAGCAAATAAATTAAGTACAATTGATTAATACAGTTTTCTTTTTGCATTGTGTGTGGCAAACTTTAACTGGGCAGGTTTGTAATATACTGCAGGGTGTTTAATTGTCGTAATTCTAGATTCACGGGGAACATGTTGTGGAATTTGTTATGAAGGAGAATGTGTTCTAGAATTTATATTTATATTTTAATTCTGGTGTGGGTTCAACCTGTAATTTATACACTTCAATAAAATGTAGCAAGTGTGTTCCTTTCGTCTGCCGTTAATTTTGATGCAGTCCTGAGACTTCTTATGAGGCAGGAGGTGACACTAAGTACTCTATAATATGTGTATATACCAGATTTTTGGTTTGGCCAACAGAACGGGGAGGGTGAATCAAATTTTTGGGACCAAATGGACATTGCAGCACTGTGCATTATGAAGATATTTTATGTTCATTTGGGATTACTACTGTATACAGTACCTCAAAATACTAGTCTGACTTTAGAAGAGAGTCAAACAAACAGGTATTACAATTTAAAAAGTAAAAAAAAACTATTGTGTCTTCTGATGTCCAACCAAGAGGGTAAACTGATTTGAGTGTGGCTTCAGGACAAAGACTAAACTCAGAAAAAGTGCACAAAACAAACGTAAACAAAGAGGAACGTAAAGGGCACTGCCTTGCCAGGTGTCCAAGTGATGGTAATGAAGAAATACTAACTGGAGTAAGATGATTAAGGGGAAGATGTTGGCCGTCTGACTCATGTCGTGTTTAATTACCAGTGTTTCTGGTTTGATATATTTTCATTTCTTTAATCATTGCCGATACTATGACAGTGATATCATTAGTGTGCTTTCTCAATATTCTTCTTAAACTCTATGGGTATTTTTTAAAAGCAGATTTCAAATAAAAGGGTGTGGCTTAGAAGACCCTACTGTAATGTTTTTCTTTTACACCAACACATAACACTCCAACACACTCACTCAAACTGTTGCAAGTCACAAGTATGTACAGTACAGTCACAGCATATAGTCCTTGACCAGGGTAGAAGGGGAAGTCTGGTCACGGACTATGTGCCGTGACTATACAGCTGGCAAAACATAACATAATCATACATCCTTACATTGACTTGTCCTTGTACTGATACCAGACACTGTGTAATGAACCAAGGCTTTGTGGTTTGTGGACTGTGACTGATTTGTGCCATGAGCAAACAGATCTACTGCTATCAGTTTATGTACACAAGGAAAAATACACAAAACTATTGATCTTGAAGGGTCTGATGGTTGTGTAAGTGATGGGCACACCTCATGATGCCTCGGGAATGAAAAAAAAAACGCATGCACACACCACACAACAACCCCCCACACAGGCTATTTTTCAGTATTCATTGCCTCAGGTGTCAGAATGTTTCACATGAGAATTGCACTCATATCTTTTTTCACCTTGTGTACAGTACTTTCATTCACAAATCTTTGCGTTATTTTATGTGGGTTGAAGTTCCCCTTGTAGATCTACAGTCTCAGTCACACAGTACCAGTTACATTAAGGGGGAAGTTCAGTGTTGGTAAATCTGGAGCAAATGATTCCTCCAAACTATTCCAAGTAACAGAAAACCATTAATTTTGTTCATCTGGTTATGTTTCCTGGCATACTTTGGAGGAATCAAGGCACTCCAATGTAACAAAAGTGAATTACCCCCTTAAGCCTTTCTTCACCCAGTAATGTCAGGTAAAACTACAAGTACAGTCAGTATTTTAGGGTTAATCATTATATAGGTTTGCCAGGTGTACAGTTTAAGGGGAAATTTTCTTGTTGGTAAATTGAAAGGTTTCTGCTGCTTCCTCCAAACTATGCCATGAAACAGATGCCATCAATGATACTAATAGGGGATCTGTTTCGTGGCATAGTTTGGAGGAATCGGAGACCTTCCAATTCACCAACAAGAGAATCTTCCCTTAAGACATATAGTAACAATTTTCCCTTATCTGGATGAAAATATTGTAGGATATTTTATAGCAGCAGGATTCATAAATTAATATAATAAATAGGTAATAAATAAAATTGAGCTTTGTTCTGTAATATACTCATCCAAACTGGGGAGAACAGTTAACATGAATTGTGCAACAGTGTGTGTGTGTGTGTGTGTTTATAGACTGGAGTGAGTGAGAGCTACTAGTGGTGTGACTGAAACAAGGGATGAAGTGTGAGAAACAGATCCTACAGATGTGTCAAGTGTGTTTGGGATGAAAAAGAATATTATGTGAGAGATGGGACAGACAAAAATATATATATAACATTGTATGTATATATGGCATCTACATACATAAATACATACATCAGTTGGTTGGTGTATGTATAAATTTGAAACCACTGTGCTAATAAGGTCAGGTTGGGATCAATACTACAATAAAGATGGCCCTCAAACTTAAGGAGATAAGAATGTTGTCACCAAACAGGACACTACACACTCCTTCAAATTGTACCACAAAACAAGACCACCTAAACTGAGGTGTAGTTTGTCAGTTTCTCTGCACAGCTTGGAGGAATGTGTAGCTTCCAATTTGCTGTCAACACCCTAAACCCTTAATTATTAAAATCATCATCACCAGAAACAACACAGAAAACACAACTAACACACTCTGCTTATACATTACTGTGTATATATATATATGTGTATACGTACTGCATCTCTGTATATATTACCTTGTTAACAGCATACAGTATTGTATTGGATTATGGTGTATAAATCACAGTGCACAAGAATACATTTAAAAATACCATACTGTCCTCTGATGCACAATGAACACTCAGGTTTACACACAACGTCAATTATATATATAGAGAAGATCTGCAAAAGGTGTGATATCAAATACTGTTTACTGCACTACAATTCCGACAACCAAAACCTACCGACACCCCTACTACTGGGAGGAGAGGAGGGAGACAAGGAGGAAGGCTGATAAGAGGTAAATGGCCTCTTAAGACCCCCTCGTATACACACACACACATCATCTACAATGTTGCCTGCCAAACCAGCTTGTTCAGGCCAATGTGATCACCACACTAAGAGGTTTTCTAAGCACCCCATACATACTCTAAGTAACCTGAATATGTTGGCTTATGTAGCAACAGTAGAAGGAGAGGAACAGCAAGTGTGTGTGTGTATGGGAAGCCTATAAGACTCCACTCTACTACTTCCCCCTTACTCCCTTCCTACTTGTAAGGGAGGAGAGGAGAGGAGATAGACAGACAGCTACAGTCACTCACAGAAAACTATCAGTGGACACTTTCTTGTGCACAAACAAACAACACAATAATTCTGATAACACTGATCACTGATACAGGAAAATATCCGAGACATACTGTACCATCAAATCTCAAGTTCATGATAGTTTATGAGTGACTGTACACAAGGGAGTAAGATAGGCAGCCCTCCTTCCTTCTGCCTCCCCTGTCTCCCTGTTCGCAGCTGAGGGAAGGAGGGGCGGAGGAGAGGTGTTCGTGTGAGAGAGAACAAGGGCAAGGAAATGTTGTGGGAGGAAAGGAAAGCAGCCATCTCTCTCATCAAACACCTCCTTCCTTCCTGGTGAGCTCCTCCTCCCCCCAGCTAGCTACCACCACAACACACTCTTCCACTACCATAAACACTAAGTATGTTCTAAATAACTTGCAAGACAGACAAAGGCCACATTCCCAGTAGGTACAGCAATTAGAGGTGCCTCAAAAATCAAACTCCTAGAAAATATTGGCATGACTAAAATTTATACATATACAGTATATATGTTAAAAAAATGGTCTGCAAACTCTTTCGGCACAGCTCTCTAGATCTGGGTCATTAAAAAAATAAAAAAATGTATATATATACCATAACAAACTACAGTATTACATATTATTAAAAATGTCATATACTGGCACAAAATGTTGTTCTGCTTTAATGAACTACTAGTGAAATCAGCACTACATATATTAGGCTCCTCTATCACAAACTACGCAACAGACAAACTCGGCCTACACCAAGACACGGGTAAAAATATATATAAAAGAAATAATAAAAACACTCGAAACACAAAAGTCTCAAACCAAGAAGAACAACAACTCAAATGCCATCAAGCTAAAAGACATTGAACAGGTACGGACAAAAGTACGCAAGAGCCGCACGATTCTCACTATATCATCATTATCATCAATCACCTGACACAACAAATACTATTAAGTTGGTTTATGTTTGTGTGTATTACTCTCAGTTTTCTTTTCAACAGTAAACACAAAAGAAAAATATCTGACAAGTTTAATTTAAAGATGAATTGAAAATATAGGCAACTTTATAACAAATATAAAACAAAACAAAATTTTCATTCTTGAAACTGTATACAGTATTCCTTCAATAATAATTCAGTGATAATCAGAAACCAAGGAATTATATTATATAAAATACCGTGTATATAAAGAGAAAACAGAGCATAAAGAGTGTACGTACATTAAATCAAAAGTAATATAAAAACTGACATAGACTAAATATTCTTTGTAATGTTCTACACCAAATGCAAAGAGGAAATAATTAATGATATGAGAGTTTCCAAAATAAGTCATTATCATCATCATCAACATTAGCAAAGGGGAAGCAATAGGAACGGATGTAGCAAGTCCGACTATGATTACACGAGGCAGATGTGGAATTAAAGAAGGGGCCAGAATCTATTGTGGTTAAGGGGGAAATTTTGAGTTGGTAAATCTGGAGCAACTGAATCCTCCAAACTATTCCAAGCAACAGAACATCAATATTTTTGCTTTTCTGGTTCTGTTTCCTGGCATAGTTTGGAGGAATCTGCAGGCCTCCAATTCACCTAAAAGAGATTTTCCCCTTAAGGTGTTTGTGATGGGGAAAGGGAATTGGAGCCTACTGATTCCACCTTAATGTGAGAAAGAAACAGACAGCTTCAGTGTTGCCAAAGTATGTCTGTTTCATGACACATTTTGGAGGAGTCAGTCAGCCTCCAATTTACCAACTTTACAACAGGTCCCTTCAGGCAGTTATAATTATGTTTTGGATATATTGGAGAGCTAATGCATGACTCCTCCAAACTATACCAGGAAACTAAATCACACCACCATATGAGTTGGGGATCTGTTCTGTGGCATAATTTGGAGGCAACATTAGCCCTACAATTTTCCAGACATAAAACTACCCCAATAATGTGTGTGTGTGTGTGTGTGTGTGTGTGTGTATGTGTGTCTCGGTAAATAAATATGATGGTAGAATTATTATTAGTCTAATCGTTTGGGTGAGAATTGGATGCTGTTATTGACACTTAGTACTTTATTATACAGTATTATTTGTGACACAGTGATAATGAAATCTTTATAATCACTATGTTCAAATGACAGAGAAACAGAGAGTTACCAGGCAGGAAAGATCATATGACACAAATTTATTCACAATACTGTACTGTACTGTACATATACATTGTACTTCTCATTAAGGGGATTTTCTCGTTGGTGTTGGTGAATTGGAAGGTCTCTGATTCCTCCAAACTATGCCATGAAACAGATCTCCTATTAGTACACTACCACTGAGGGTGTCTGTTTTCTGGTACAGTACAGTTAGTTAGGAGGAATCAGTAGCTTTCCAATTTACCAACAAAAGAATCTCTCCTTAAACATAATGAAAAGAAACTGAGGGAGTAGGACGGCAAACCAGAGACAATTCTCACATACGGCCGGCCCTCCAAGGTGACACAAGGATCCGCAACACTCTCCGACTGCTATAATTAAACGAGGAAAAGGCTCTTCCTCGCTCAATTCCCATTATTCTGTAACATGAACTAGGCGATGAAGAGCCTTTTCCTCGTTAAATAATACCAACTTCCGTCTCCTCAATGTAAACAAAGTACCAATGTCTCAAGTAACAGCACACACAGCCCTACACAATTTTCAGCTACATACGCTTATATATATATGTTATGGAATGATCTGCTCTGTTGTTATGGAATTGTGTGCTATATCAAACACTACAGTATATGATAAGGTAATGAATGACCCAAGATGTAGCATAATATATATATAGACTGCAAAAGTGACAGTAATGAGGGACCACAGTCTAAGTACTGCACCTTACAGGAACGCTGCCACATAGTTCATTTATTTATTTACTTACTTACTTAAAAGGACAATCAAACTACCAATACTATACTTTTATCATATAGTAACTAAGAGGATGTTAGTAAAGAGATACTAAGGCATATTAATTGGAATATACTTTGGCCAAACATTCTACTCTTTTACTGAGCTGTACTGTACTGTGCCTATATAATTATTACAGTATCTACCTTCTATTTATATATCTCTGCAGAATACTCGCTTACATGGTGTGGAGAATTATAATATGATGCTCTTAAGAGAAAATAAAAAGCTAGAGAGAGAAGAGAAGTGAGATAATACTGTATTCTTAAGGGGGTCGTATGTTTGTTGTGGGTAAATTGGAGTCTACGTGGTCCTCTGAACAGTGCAACAAAACAAATCCCCTGCTTGTATACTGAGGTAGTCTGTTTTCTGGCATAGTTTGTAGGAATCAGTAACACTCCAATTTGCCCAATATATATGATACCCATAAAGAGACTGTGAAGTTGTCAGCCAGTAAATTGAAGTTTACTGATTCCTCCAAAAGGTGCCAAGAAAACAAATAACCCAGAGTTAACCAAGGCAACCATGTTTCCGGGCACGGTTTAGGGGAATCCTGTAACCTCCAAATTCTGTGACAAAATGACAGCCCCCTTACGATGGAAAAAGGTGGTGAGGGAAGGAATAAAAAGCGGACAATGAGATACCTCTTGTGGTGTTTAGGTGTCGCTTTGGTACTTCAGGAGGGGTGTAAGTGACTTGGTAGAGGTCAGTATCAATATCTGACTTATCTGAAACAAACACACCGAGAGAAGAGACGCGGTAACTAACAGCCACACGGTAGTTTAAAGAGAAAAACACAAACCAGAGGGCAGGGCAGGAGGAAAACAAACAAGAGGAGGAGCAAGAGGAGGAATAAATGGTGAATGGTGGAGGAGGAGGAGGAGGAGGGTGAATAAATGGTAAATAGTGTAGGAGAGGGAGGAGGAGGAAGAGGGTGAATAAAAGGAAAATGGTGTAGGAGGAGGGAGGAAGAGGGAGGAAGAAACTGAATCAAATGGAGGAAGAGGATGAGAAAGTATACAAGGTAGTAATAATCAGAGTAAGAGGAGGAGGAGGAGGAATGGGAGAGAAGCGAGTGAAAGAGTTATAAATGAACAAAACATTGACAACCAACACACACAAGTAAACACAACACAACACAATAAGAGCAATAGGTAAACAAATGAAGCACGAGGAATGACAAGGAAATAAAAAAAGCTAAATACGGTACGTTAGATAAATAACAATGAAAAAATGTGAGAGATAAAGATGAAGCAGCAGAGAAGAAACAGGAGGGAATAAACCAAGGAGGAATAATACAATGAGAAGCTAAAACAATCAGAGACAGAGACAGAGACAGAGAGAGAGACAGAGAGAGAGACAGAGAGAGACAGAGACAGAGACAGAGACAGAGACAGAGACAGAGACAGAGACAGAGACAGAGACAGAGACAGAGACAGAGACAGAGACAGAGACAGAGAAGAGACAGAGACAGAGACAGAGAGAGAGAGAGAGAGAGAGAGAGAGGAGAGATAGAGAGAGAGAGAGAGAGATAGAGATAGAGATAGAGATAGAGAGAGAGAGAGAGAGAGAGAGAGAGAGAGAGAGAGAGAGAGAGAGAGAGAGAGAGAGAGAGAGAGAGAGAGAGAGAGAGAGAGAGAGAGAGAGAGAGAGAGAGAGAGATAGAGATAGAGATAGAGATAGAGAGAGAGAGAGAGAGAGAGAGAGAGAGAGAGAGAGAGAGAGAGAAGAGAGAGAGAGAGAGAGAGAGAGAGAGAGAGAGAGAGAGAGAGAGAGAGAGAGAGAGAGAGATTAAATAATGAACATAATGAAAAGGAAGCCAGTAGAGAGAAAACCAAATAACTAAACAGAAGCCGGAAGGGGAAGGAACAAAATTAATACTGTACAACCATTGCAACACAAAATATAACCAAATTAGAAGCAATGAATGGTAAATAGAGGTTGAACAAGTGGAAGGAAGAATGTGGACTGAAGTAAAATATGAAACTGATAAAACACACAAACAAAAAATAAAGGGGTGTTGGAGGTGTATAAAAAAACAAAACACAAAACACACCACACAATAATAGACAGATTGTGGACGTGGAAATATATAAAACAAAAACAAAAACAAAAACACACACACAATAATAGCAGATTGTGGACGTGGAAATATATAAAATAAAAACAAAACACACACACAAACACACACAATAATAAAGAGGTGGTGGAAGTGGTGAGGGTTATAAGGGAGAAGGTGAATATAATGCCAGCAAAGTACTGTTACTGTACTGTGCATCAAAACACCAAAAATAAGAAGTAAAAAGATAATGTTTGGATTCTGTTGATGTACACAGTGATATAACACAATATTAACAATAATTGGCCATCAGGAAGGATAGTTGAAGGTGGGATAATGGAGGAGGAGGAGGAGGAGAAAAAGGAGGATTTTATTTCTTATTTCAACACAACTGCTTGGACTGAATGGGACAGGAAGGAAATTAGGAGTAAGGAAACAATAGGTCTGTCCACAAGGCAATAACATCCAGGACAAATGCCCAGTCATAGTTTAACTTACATTATTTTAACCCTTTAGTTTGGTATATTCCACGGTACGGTAATGAATTGTACAGTTGGGGAACAAAGTATCTGGACATCATTGGCGGAAACTTCTGGCAACAACAGCACCAGTAAAGACGTCAGTATCAGTGTGGGAGATAAAATTCTTGATGACTGTACAGGAATAATTAATACAGAGATATATCCACCAATCACACACTACTATGATACAAACGTTCACCTCACATTCATGAATTTTGTCTACCACTAATGTAAAAGTTTCTTGATGGAGTTGTTGCCATAAGTCAGCTGCCATCAGTGTTTTAGATACTCTGTTCAATTCCCTATATGTATGTACAGTTGGCCTCAGGAATTTATATACACCACTGTGACATCATGGGCTTGTAACAACTAGAAAATGTACGTAATTTATTTCCCTAACACCAAACTTATCTAGTTATGTTACTTGACTAATATTTGAATCAGTCAGCAAAAATATTCCTACATTGTGAGTAGCATAAAGACCCATATAAACAAAGTTCTGTGTACGAATTCCTGAGGCCGACTGTACAATGGTTAACATGATGTGAGATGACTTGTTACATGAACAGTTATTATTTACCAGCAATACACAGGGTCAGACAGCCTTATTTAGATCACAGAAAGCTGCTACCCATTCCTTATACATGTACAGTAGTGTGTACAGTATATGTAAAAGATCCAAGGAGTTAATGAATTATTATTAATACCATATCATTTAAGCTTTTCAGTGTACAGTACTGGTGATTCCACTTTCATTACACTGTGTACCTTGATGCCTGATAAGTTAAAAGGATAGATAGCACAGTTTTTCGTAATCTGGAGTATCTGTAAATGATTGGTCAAGCTATTCCAGGCAACAAGACACCATTACAGTGTTTCTGTTCATCTGGTCTAGTTTCCTGCATACTTTGAAGGAATCAAGGCACTCCAAACATACCAAAGGTGTATTACCCCATTAACTAACTTCACAAGGAGAAAATACCAAACTCAATGGGTTAAACTTGGTTATTTAAATCTGATGAAGGTCATGGAGAGGATGATTTAGGAGGAGATTAAAGCCAACTGGAAATTTGGGCCAAGGTAATTACATAAACACTTTAGTTGGAT
>JAWQEG010000763.1:65000-91966 GCA_033782935.1 Petrolisthes cinctipes | reverse complement strand
TTATTGGTACATTGGAAGGTCTCTGATTCCTCCAAACTATGCCACGAAACAGATCCATTAATTATTAGTACCAATGGGGGTGTTTGTTTTGGAGGAGTCAGTAGCTTTCCAAGTCACAAAAAAAAAAAAAAAAAAAAAAAAAAAAAATCTCCTTAATTAACAGAGTCAACACCAAACCTAAAAAATATAATACTCATTTGTGTGTTGCTTTCTTTTGTTATTTATCTATTTATTTATTTTTTACCAGATGAAAATGCACCGACCCCATTTTCACTTCATAATTATCTATATCATAAATAAATAATCAATATATAAATAAATCCATAAATACAGGTTAGTGATTCTTTTGTCTATGTGTGATGAAAAAGTTTTATATTAATTAAGGGGTCGAACTAGAAGGTTACTGAATCCTGCAAACTATGCCAGGAAACAGACTATACCTTGATGTTACTTATAGGCTATTTGTTAATAATATGTTTCGTGGGATACTTTGGAGGAATCAGTAGCCCTCCAATTTACTAAAAGAGGTGTGTATATAAAGACTCCCTAAAAGGCCCCCCGTGATGTTGTCAGAAAATTGGAGAGAGAGAGAGAGAGAGAGAGAGAGAGAGAGAGAGGAAGGGAGGAGTAGGGAATTAGGGAGGGAAGGCAAGAAGATGAAAGAGAGAGAGAGAGAGAGAGAGAGAGAGAGAGAGAGAGAGAGAGAGAGAGAGAGAGAGAGAGAGAGAGAGAGAGAGAGAGAGAGAGAGGAAGGGAGGAGTAGGGAATTAGGGAGGGAAGGCAGGAAGATGAAAGGGAGAGACAGAGAGAGAGAGGAGGGGGGAAGGGAGAGGAGAAAGGGATGGAAAGAGTGAGGGAGTGAGTGAGAAGGAGAAAGGGTAGGGACGGGAGTGAGAGAGGAGGAGAAAGGGATGGAAAGTGAGAGCGAGCGAGAAGGAGAAAGGGATGGAAAGTGAGAGAGAGCGAGAAAGGGGAGGACGGGAGTGAGAGAGAGAGAAGGAGAAAGAGATGGAGAGTGAGAGAGAGCGAGAAAGGGGAGGACGGGAGTGAGAGAGAGAAGAGAGTGAGAGAGAGTGAAGGATGGGAGAGGGAGGCGATGACAACAACAGATACAAAGCAAGGATCAAACAGGATTACAGATTGCCCTCGAATGAAGAGAGAAAAAAGGGGGAAGGGGAGAAGAATAAAGGGGGAAGGGGGGAGGAAACGTGATGGAAGGAGATAAGCTATAAAGATCCGGTTCCCTTCTCTCTCTCTTTCTCTACCCTGCTCCCCCCCCCCTTTCCTCCCGTTCTTTCTCTCCCCCCCCCCTTTCCTCCCGTTCTTTCTCTCCCCCCCTTCTCTCCCCACCCCCATTACTCCCGTTCTTTCTCTCCCTCTCCGGTTCCCTTCTCTCCCTCTCTCTCTCCTTTCCTCCCGATCTTTCTCTCTCCCCCCCTTTCCTCTCGTTCTTTCTCCCCCCCCCCCTATCCTCCCGTTCTTTCTCTCCCCCCCCCTTTCCTTCCGTTCTTTCTCCCTCCGGTTCCCTTTTCTCCATCTCTCTTCTCCCCTTCATTCTTTCTATCCCTCCCCCCCTCCGTCCCTTCCCGTCTTTTCTCTCCCTTTCTTTCGTTTCCTTCTCTTCCCTCTCCTCCCGTTCTTTCTCTCCCTCTTTCGCCCCCCCCCCTTCTTTCCTCCATTTCTCTCCATTATCAATCACTTTCCCTCTACCTTTCTCTTACCACTACATGTACGAACTCCTCCCTTACCTCTCCCCCTCCCCTCCTCCACTCCTTCCCCCCCCCCGCCCCCTCCCCCTCATTTGAATACGAGCAAGGGGGCATCATAATCATATCTGGGTAATCCCTAATATCCCATTCACTAACCTGCTTATATGTCCTGCTTTAGGGGGAAGAATTTTTTTTTTTTTTTTTTTTTTTTTTTTTTTTTTTTAAGGTTACAGATTCCTCTCAACTTTGCCAGAACACATCGACACCTTCAGTGGTACAAATATTATATGGGATCAGTTTCGTGGCATAGTTAGTGGAGATATCAGAGAAAGACCTGCCAATTAAAAAAAAAAAAAAAATTATTATTCTCCCCTTAATTAAATTTATCTTCAAAAGTGTTTTATGGTACAGTGCCGGGAAGATGCAGTTTTTTTTTTTTATTTCCTCTAAAATTTCTCTTCATAAAGTCATTTGCACATTGAGCGATATGCAAGAACATTCGTCGTGGCGCTTGTGTGGTACGATGGCTCCATGGATAGACAATCAGCAGAGTCACCGATCGTATACCAGTACCACACCATCGTAAACACCACACATGTCCTTCCTTTTTCATATATGGCCCCTACTTTCATCGTAGTGAAGCCCAACGACAGGCAGGGCTTTAATTAAACACAATAACGAATACCATAGTTAGATCATTATACAACACTGAAAAAGGAAGAAAAGAGGATTGGGAGAGAGAGAGAGAGAGAGAGAGAGAGAGAGAGAGAGAGAGAGAGAGAGAGAGAGAGAGAGAGAGAGAGAGAGAGGTAAAACATAGTAGGTAGCGTTTTAGGTACTTTTTTTTTTTTTACGAGGAACTAGTAGTAGATTTGATAGTTTCATAATTATTTCGGGCGATAAAAATGAATTAATCGAATCAATGCAGTTTATTATTTGAAAGCACAAAGTTCCTAGAGGAAAATTTATATGCCAATAATGCCTAGGTTTAGTTTTAAAATACAAGTAATGTAAACAGTTTAACACTTCACAATGTAAACAGTTTAACACTTCACAATGTAAACAGTTTAACACTTCACAATGTAAACACTTTAACACTTCACAATGTAAACAGTTTAACACTTCACAGGTAAAATATAACTAAAGTAACAGAAACAATACAATAAATTAAGACATTTTAAGAGGAGCAGGATTTAGCTTGTTACTTGTTGGTAGATAGGGAACAACAAATTCCTTCACACCATCGAAAAAACAGACTACCTTAAATTAGAGTAGTGAATCATTCAGTTTTATGGCCTGGTTTGAACGAAAGGGTAGGCTTTAATATTTACCTTAAGGGAGAGATAAGCGTTTAATTATTCCAAGCAACAGATAGACCACCATTACATTGGTTAATCTAGTTTTGTTTTCAGACACACTTCTGGAGGAATGAAGTTGCTCCAATGTACCTAAAGTGTTCTGCCCTTAAGGACCCACGTGATGTAGTAAAAAGATTGGAGGTTAGGGAGTCTTTCAAACATTGCCACGAAACACCACTTATATGGAATGATCATGTCTCGTGGCATGCATACTCAGGTGGAATCAAAAGCCACCAGGTCTAAATACACCATCACAGGATCCTTAGTAACTTTGTACGAGGTATCCACTAAAGGATGTGTATGCTTCGTTTCTTATGTTGTCATATATGTTGCCTTGTTCCAGCTGTAGGTGTACAATGTCTCTTTCCTGTAGAGGGAGGAGGACAGAGTTGGAGACCTGCTGGTTGCCACCATGGCCACTGTAAGCAGTCACTTGGTACTGACGGTTCTTGTACAGTTGTATTCTGAAAGATAGAGTAAAAATAGGGCATGGTAAAGTAATGTATACGAAAGTTACAGTAATAACGTATAGTAATAAATAGCAAAATAATGCATAGCATGGAAATACTTAAAAAAAAAAAAAAAAAAAACTCTGAAATAGTAAATAGATCCTCGATAGAAAAAGTTATCCTGTGACCCTTAATATGACCTCTGGTGGCCGACGACAAAACCGTTTAGAGGCAACCACACCTTACACAATCACAACTTCCTTCAAGAAAACCCCAATTCACAATTATCGCCTCACCAGACTTAAAGCACAACATCCACTGAAATCTCATCTAATAACAAATAACTCTCCCAGGATGTTTACATAAGAGTACAATATGGCATCATATTAACTAGATCAAACTTAGTAAAGGTGCAACATTCTGCAATCACACTTTTCCTGCGAGAGAAAAAAAAAGATATATTAAAAAAATTTCTCTTTTGAATTTAATAGCCCAACAGAATAAAACCAATGCCATTACTAGTTTTAGTAGGCTACTCTCTAATTTTATTTTCTGTAGAAAATAATGGTCATGCGTTAGAGAATAGGTTTGCGTTATGTTGTGTACTCACTTGATGGGTCCACCTCTTTCTGTGGACACTGCATGGAAGGAGAAGTAGTACACACCGGCGCAGGGAGCCTGGAAGTCACTGTAAGTTTGTGACCAGCCACCCATGTTCAGCAACACATTCTGGCAAAAATGGAAGACAGTAAGGTGTTCATAGCGAAGGGGAAATTTACAACCATTAGGTAAGACAATATTAATTGGTTTGAATACAACAGTGTAGATTTAGTTAGGCGTTTAAAATTAGAGACATTTATACTAGAATATTTATCCACCCATATAGTTTGGCAATTCAGTAAAAAAAAAAAAAAAAAAAAAAAATGCTAGACTACCGCGGTTTTAGAATATATTAAAAAGTTTCATCAACTTACCTTGAATTGAATGTATCCATTCCTTCCCTCGGTGAAGCCTTGCGTCACACTGAATCCTCCATAACACCTATAGTACAAAGACAGGTCAGGTGGGGATGGTAGAGAGATTTGTGTTAATACATTACGTACCTACAGTTTCCTTATGATAATTCTTAAAAACCCTTGGCTTAAAATGGTGTGCACTATATACGTAGTTTATCCTTATCCGTGCTTTTCTTATAGAATATAGAGCAAGCTTTATCCAAACTGCAATTTTATTATTATGCAAGAGTTGTTAGAGATTGTAAGTGCTCGTAAAAGATACTCATTTAGGACTTTATTCCCGAATCCAAAAACTTGCACTACTTCGCAAACAGATACCATTAGAATTATGTTAAAAGTCACCCTTCCAAAGTATTTTCACCCTTCTAAAAATCTTCTCCCGATACGTTTATAGAAAACGTGCCGGCATAAGTCAACTACATGGTAGACCTTTCTTCCTAGTTTCCTTTACCTCTAGTTTCTTTATTATCCAATAATTTTTCTTCAGTCCTCACGAAAACATCAAAGAAAGTTCCCCTACCTTCCGAAGAATCCAGCATCCCCTCCATCATCACCATCAAACCCTGCAGGACTGGTGGGTCTGGTGGGGTTGCCTTCACCCACTGGGAAATTAACTGGGCTTCGATCCCCCTGTCCAAACCCCAGCAGTGTCACCAAGGTCACCAACAAGAGTCGTGCCATCTGTTAATGGGTTAGATTTATTACTTACGAGTTAAAGTCAATATAATACACCAAACTTCAAAGAGCAACAACAATAATCACTCACAGCCTCAAGTCATTATAAATAAAACAGTCTTTGGCGACATAATGGGAAGAGTTTAATCTAATCTGTGGAATTGCCACAAAAGAACGCAGTTAAATTTAAAGTTTAATCAAGCTGTATTAAAGATTATTTGGGAAAATAAAATGACCAACAGACAAAGTTTCGAAAGTTAGAACAAGTAATACAAACAGTTATAAGAACAATAGGTACAGAAGTAATCAGTTTATAAACACTCATCCATCGAGGCACAAAATCTCTTTAAAATTTATGAGTTATTTTCCCAATATGTAGCCAACACATACACCAAAGCTACCTCTATTCAATATTTACAATACATTATGTTGTTATACTTAATTAACGAAAAAACCAACAATCAATCCAACTTAATACTCAACGGGAGACTAAAGAAACACCTTAGAATTATTATATCAAAATATCCAATGGAATAACAAAAAGTCTTTCCTAGTTCTCATACACTAAAATCCATCACAAAGAATTCAACTGGACTCACCTTCACTGTTGTGGTGTGTGTTGTGTTGCGAATATCGTCGAGTCCAGGTGCTCTCTTTTATAGACCTTGCTCCCTCTCCCCCTTCCTCCTCCTCTCTCCTCTTCCTTACACGAAATCCCTCAACCTCCCTACCCCTCTCCTTCACCTTACACGATATCCTTCATCCACCTTGAGTCCCTCCCTCCCTTTTTGTTAACTCCCCCAATCCCCCGCTTCTCTCTCTCTCTCTCTCTCTCTCTCTCTCTCTCTCTCTCTCTCTCTCTCTCTCTCTCTCTCTCTCTCTCAAATATATATATCTTCATACTGCCTATCCATCCTTTATCAGCCTATATCATGCCATCTTATTTACTTATCCATCTTACAGTTCCTTTATTCATTCCTTCTCCAAAAAATGGCTCCCACCCCCCTTCAACACCCCCCCCCCAACACACTTCTCAACCCCCCCACACCCACACACTTCTCATCACCCCCCACGTGATGTGAGCAATACTTTAAGGGTTTTGGCGCCCTTTTGACCCCAGCCACTAGCTTTTAGTTCTTCAATTGTCCCTCTTTTCTTTTCATTTCCTTCCTGCTTGCTGTCTCATCTCTCAATCACCTTTTTCTGGCGCTATATGATCTCGCTGTTGTGGCGCCTAATATCAATCACCCCCCACACACATCACAGCCCCCCCTCCGCCCCCCCACACAAACACTTCTCATCACCACACATACTCACACACACACTTCTAGTCCCCCCCACCCACACTTCTCATCACTATTTATCTATCTATCTATAGCTCTGATGCCTCGTCCCCAAGGGGTGCCTCCAGTTCTCCCTGTTACAACACTATTTCCTTACTTGGTCAAGCCCTCCTCTGCCAATCACGTTTCTCTCCTTTACATACTCTTCCACTCTGTTCTGCCAACTAACCTTTCACACCAGGTCCCACACACACACCCAAAATACTTGGCATAACATACAACACATCTATGACATTCAAACAACACATCACAACCATCAAAAACAAATGCATGCAAAGACTTAAGGCCCTCAGATCACTTACCAGCACAACATTTGGACACACCAAAAAAACCACAACCACAGTGTACAAACAATATATCCGATCAGTGATGGATTATGCAAGCCCCGCCTGGGCCTCAAACCTCACTGAGACTCATCTCAACACCCTACAGACCATACAAAATAGAGCCCTAAGAACAATCACAGGCTGCACAGCTACCACACCCACAGACCACTTACACCATGAAACCAAAATCCTCAAGATTAAGGACCACCTTGACATGAGAGGCACACAAACATTTGCCGCAGCCTCCAAAAATCTACGCCACCCACTACACTACATGGTAAATCACCCAGAGATGCCAAGAAACATCAAAACAACCCCCAGTACACGATACCATACACAAATACTATCATCTCTTACACCCTGCCCACCCCAAACCAGCCTCCAAAAACACATCCACACCCAAATCACCCACCAATCCATCAAAAAACTTAAAAACAACACCCTGCTGCATGCACGACCCCCTGACATCCACCCATCAGAATCCTCCCTCCCCCGCGAAGACAGAGTCCACCTGGCCAGGTTGAGAAGCGGCCACCATCCGGCTCTTCTGACATATCAAAAGAAACTAGATAGAGCCATCACAGATACCTGCCCAGGATGCAACACAGCACCCCACTCTATTAAACACATTATGGAAGACTGCAACGAACACAACGACACTCGCCAACAACACAAGATACACTCACTGAGGGCACTGTGGGAAAGCCCGGTTCAAGCCATAGCCTTCCTCAAGAGCTCGGGGCTGTTCGGCCAGACAGCTTGAGGAACTTCAACAACAACAACTTCACTTCCATACACCTTCTTTACAAACTCCTCACCTTGCATTCTCTCTACATGTCCAAATACCTCAATGTATTACGCTTCACTCTCTCAACCACTCCACACTCAATACCAATTGCCTTCTCACTCATACCACATCTCTCATACACACTCTCATTACTTTCTCCATCCCACCTAGTAAGTCCACATGCTCCTCTCAAGTAACTCATTTGCACAGCACCTATTCTAGACTGATGAGCCCTACTCCATGTTCATGTATCTGACGCATACGTCAGTGTTGGCAGGATTATACTATTTCGTAGTCCCCTTTTCACTTCCATACTCACACTTCTACCCTTCATAATACTCCCCAATGATCCTATGACCTGTCTACCCTTCACTGCTCTCTCCCTAATTTCTCCTTCCATACTTCCATGTTTACACAGAACTGTACTCAGGTACTTAAACTCCTTCACTTCCTCCATCCTCTCATCCCTCAGAGTTATCTCACACTTCGTCCCAGCTGGTACTCCTACTCTGTAAGGTGTAGCAAAGTCAATCACTTCAGTTTCTGCTCTCTCAAACACCATAACTTTACTTTTACACGCATTCACCTTCAGTTTCCTTCGTTTACACCCAGACTTCTCATCACCACACACAAATTCACAAAATTCTCGTCGAGTCTCTCCAACTTTGGTGGAGTGTGGATGTTCTCCTGGCACTATGCTTGCATTGTTGTTTGTGTTGTTGCTTGTGCGTTCTTGTTTCTGTGTTGTTTCTGTGGTGTTTTTGGTGTTTGTCTGTTGTGATTCTGTGTTCTGTTTTGTTATGGTTCTGTTGTGTGTGTGTGTGTGTGTGTGTGTGTGTGTGTGTGTGTGTGTGTGTGTGTGTGTGTGTGTGTGTGTGTGTGTGTGTGTGTGTGTGTGTGTGCGTCCCTGGCTGTTTGTGTGTTTACATTTTAGTGTTCAGTTGTTTGCTTCCCAGTTAGGCCTTGCCTGGCCTGATGGAGAGCGTGGATTCCTGCTTGGAGGCCGACTTGGCCATGTCGGACGAAGTGTCTCCAATTGAGGATCACTGGCCTGAGCTGCCCTCTCGCGACCCTCCCCCCCCCCCCCTCTCCTCTGTCACTCCGCAGCTCAAGTTGAAGCCGTCCACCTCCTCAACCTCTACCAAGCGACCCGTTTGTGCCTCGTCCGACTCCTCGCCGGATTCCGATTGTGTGGACTGTTTGCCTCCAGCTGCCAAGACTGCCAAGGGTGCTTCAGCGGTGAACGACGTACTATTGCGGACAAAAGTTTCTTTCTACTCCGGGTGATAAGTCCACACGACTGCTGCCCCCTTTCTGGCCGGCAGGTTGAAGTTGGCTAGAGAACTACACCACCACGTAAACCAGCAACCGAACAGTTGACTGACTCGGATTCAGATAGGAAGTAATTTACCTCCACCCCACCCCCTCTCTCTCTCTCTCTCTCTCTCTCTCTCTCTCTCTCTCTCTCTCTCTCTCTCTCTCATGTATAGCATATAAATACATGCATTAGTTGATAGTTTTTTTTTTTTTTTTTTTTTTTTTAATTAATTGCGCCGTAGCGTCAACCAACAGGCAGGCAACAATACATACGGGTAAGCGGGACCCATTAGAATACGATGACTACAACCACACATACACACGCACACACACACACACACACCACACACACACATCACGAAAACATAACAGAATGGAGCACAAGCATACAGACAAATATTTACATTATGACCTATTTAAATCCACCAAAACGAGGGTGGCGTACCAGAAGTTCCTCCAGAACCTGGTGGTTCAGCAGGTGTCGACAAACCACATCAAGTGGCAGGCCCTGGGGCAGCAAGTGTCGGACAGTGGGGCAGGCTAGGCAATACTGCTCTATAGTGTTAGCACGAGGCGCTCGACACAAGCGACACTCAGTGAAGGGAGGCTCACCCTGCATCCCAGCAACCTGCCACGGTGGCCGGTAGCCAAGCCTCAAACGAGCAGAGACTACATTGTGCCTCCGAACCATGAGGCCTCGACGACGGTAGGAATATTTGTGATGGCAGACAGACTCGTAATGGGTGATGGAGATGCTGAAGGGCCTCTCTGCATCCCTGCGTCGCCGTACAGGGAGGAGAGCGGCGGAGCGGACTTTAGAGAGGTAACATGTCAGGAAGAGAGGACGTCCAACACCACGAGGAGGCAGATGGCAGGCTTCCATTGCGAGTCTGTCAACTGTACCATTGTGACGTAAACCTACATGGGATGGCACCCATAAAAATTTGACAGTCAAGTTACGATGACGCAATAAGGCCAAAAACGATAAAATCTGCTGAACAATTTATTTCCTGGCTACGGGAATGGTATTGAGCGAACCTTTTCTGGAAACTTTGAGAGAGTCACAATACTTTTCCAATGGTGTGCACAGTTGCGAGACATTTTTCTTATACGTTGCCATCTCAAATTTCACATTTTTTTTTTTTTCAGTACTCTACACACTGTAAAAAAAATTGTTTTTATAAAAACATAAAAACGTTTTCGGGTTTGTTTTATTTCAATCATATGTGTTTATAATAAAACAAATTGCGTTTATTTATGAAACAATCTCATGTTTCATGTGTTTTTGTAAACACTTTTTTGTTTTGTTATATAGTGAATGAAAAAATTTTCTTTAGTGCAAAATTCTTGGATATATTATGACTCTGACTCCAATTAGATGTATTTTTCTATTTGAGAACACCATGAATGTAGAATATACAGACTTATTGTAAAACATATTATGTTTATACAAAACTAAATTGTGTTTTAAACAGAACAGTTGTTTCACTTATAAACAGCTAAATCTGTTTTTCAAGTGTAACAAGCCCATAAACACATTTTTATGTTTATACTTGAACAAACTGACCTGTTTTTAAGGAAACAAGTGTTCATATTAAAACGAAGAAAAGTGTTTTACAAGTGGAACAAACAAACGCATTTTTTGTGTTTTTGCAAAAACAACTTCTTTTTACTGTGCAGTTGCCTGTAGTCGAGGTACAGCTCCGGACAGATCAATGGTCCACACCCCATCCATCAACGACTTGGTTTGGGCCTGGTCGGATCTGGTAACGGATGCAGGTGGAGGGAGGGGGGATGTTAGTGGGAGAGGAGGAGAGAAATGTGGGCGGAGCTATATAGGAGGGTAAAGAATGATCAGGTAGAGAAGCCATGTGTCGGGAGGAATGAATGAAGCATACACTGTGAACGGTATCGAATCACCAACAATTTAAAGCAGGGTTCTTCAATCTTTTTCAGTCGTGACCCAGTTTTTACTATGACATCATTCTCGCGACCCATACAAAGATATTTTACAAATGATCCGAATTATCAACCTAAGAAAATACAAGGCCAGACGCTGAAACATAATATTTATGATTAAAAGGCATTCTAACCAGAATTATAAACACTGCCTCGCCTACCCTCCCTCTCTCTCTCTCTCTCTCTCTCTCTCTCTCTCTCTCTCTCACACTCATTCAAGAAGGCTAATATTTGTGCAATGATTTTGTTTTATTTATAATTAAATATATGAATATTCGATTATAAAAATATGTTGGGTGGATTCATGTATGAACTTCATATTTATTTTATTGTCACGAATATTATTCTATTTTATTCATGTATTTATTTTTGTGAGCCTGCGACGCATTTTGGAGGAATTCGGGACCCGTAATTTGAAGAACCCTGGTTTAAAGAAGTGCATACTGCATTAACGTAAGTGGATAGAGATGAGATGATTTGAGGCGAGGGTGAGGGGGAAGAGGGTAAGACAAATTAAGGTGATTAGTTGAAAAATAATAACAAACAAATATAATTAGAATATCTGTTACATTATGTCCTTTAAATAAAGGCACTGTCTTTTGTTCACCATCGTAGTGGGATAGACTACTGAATATATATTATCCTTTGGATATTAGACAGCTATCCCTGTATTCCTTATATCCCTCGTGCTTACCCCGTAGGGGAGTATTGCCTGTAATGATGTGGGCAATACTTTAATGGTTTTGGCGCCCCTTCGGCCACAGCCACTAGCTTGCGTTTCTTCAACTGTCCCTCCTATCTTCCTATTTCCTTCTTGCTTGCTGTCACACCTCTCTATCACCTTTTCCTGGTGCTATTTGACCTCGCTGTTGCGCCACCTAATATCAATCAAATCCCTCGTGCTTGTAGTCCACCCTATTCATCACCTCCCAAAACCAGCTGCTATTTTTTTTTTTTTTTTTTTTTTGGGGGGGGGGGCAGAAGACGGTTTAATTGTCTAACTTTTTTGCCAACAAATTCATTAAGCTATTTACCAGGATTTTTCCTTCTAAACATGCATTTACTTAAAAATAATCGATGTTAAACTTGAATAGGCGCCGCTATATGGCGTTTTCAATAAACTTTGTCTAATTTTATGCATAGGCTATATATATTACAGTATCTCTCAAGTGACTGGCAACCTTACACATCCTCCCTACTGTTTTATCCCTCTCTCGCTTGTCCTTCCCTCCTTTCTTACCGTTTATCTTTTCTTTCTCAGAAAAAACAATATTATTCCTCCTCCAGTATAGTGACGCCTTCCGTTACACGAATGTGAGGTTTTCTCATCCGTCCAGATCACTCTCTTCCAAAAATCCTCTTGCTTGACAACATATTGTTGGGCAAACCGCAGCCTTCTTTCGCGATGTTGGTCTGTTAGAAATTCCTTGTTTGCTGGGGTCCTGTGATGCACCCCAGCTTCGTGCAACACTCTTCTAATAGTCCTCTCGCTGACATCAAGGTCTGTGCATTGGCTTCTGCGGTGTGTAGTGCAACGTGGTGGTCTTCCGCGTGATAGGTTGCCATACTAGCAGGCAGTGTTCTCTGATATATATATATATATATATATATATATATATATATATATATATATATATATATATATATATATATATATATATATATATATATATATGAGACAGTAGCACCGAGGCAGTTGAATATTTGTCGTATAATAAAAGATAATTTCTTTATATTGTTTTCATTATTTTTGCCTATCATTGTGATGCTGAGAACATAATTCTGAAGTTGAGCATAAAACACTGTTTAGTAACCTATAGAGAGATACATAAGCATCACGTTGATCACCATTACTGTCCTTGTGGTCCTTATTGTGTCATATGGTGTTCTACGCAGTAATGCTGGAACTAGATAAAAGTAAGGTAATGTATATCGAAACAGATTTTAATAAAAAGTACCTATAAGTAACTTAATTAAAAAGAAAGATATAATATATTTCTCTTTTCTGCAAATGGGTTTAATAAGTTAACATTCTGACAAGCAACAGACTGGCAAATGGCAATTCATGAAACCTTACAGTCCGTCAGTTTTATGAAGGCGAAATGCAGTGGCTGGGAAAAACACTTTCATTCTAAATAATTTATATATCTTTCCTCATAAATCTCTAGTTGTTTTCTAAATTCTCTACATATTGACCCCGTAGGGAGTTATTGCCTGCATTAGTGATGTGGGAAATACTTTAAGGGTTTTGGCGCCCCTTCGGCCCCAGCCACTAGCTTTTAGTTCTTCAACTATCCCTCTTTTCTTTCTATTTCCTTCCTGCTTGCTGTCTCGCCTCTCTATTACCGTTTTCTGGCGCTATATGACCTCGCTGTTGCGGCGTCTAATATCAATCAATCAATCAACCTCTACATATTGAGAACCAAAATGCGATCTACAACATAATCTCAGCCGCAGTTTTTCGAATCATATAATTGGACTATAAGTGATAAGGGAGAAAGGCCTATGTCATTAAAACTGTTTAAGAACGAATGAGAAGGTTAAAAATATGAGAAAGAAAAGATAAACGGTAAGAAAGGAGGGAAGGGCAAGCGAGAGAGGGATAAGACAGTAGGGAGGATGTGTAAGGTTGCCAGTCACTTGAGAGATACTGTAATACATATAGCCTATGCATAAAATTAGACCAAGTTTATTGAAAACTCCATATAGCGGCGCCTATTCAAGTTTAACATCGATTATTTTTAGAAGAAAAAATCCGGGTAAATAGCTTAATGAATTTGTTGACAAATATGATTATTTAAAAAGTTAGAAAATTAAACAGTCTTCTGCCAAAAAAAAAAAAAAAAAAAAAAGCAGCTGGGCTTGGGAGAACGTGATAAATAGGTTGGACTACACAGAGCTATACACATAGAGCGATCGACCCTGTGTTATTAGATAGGGGAGGAGCGTCGCCAGCCAGCCTGCTCGCCGGCCATTTTGAAATGCCCTTTGAACTCCCGTATGTACTTGTATAGTATGTTTCTATCCACAGTTATTGACATTTCCCTGATTTGTAAAGCATTGTATCTTGTTATCTAATTATGCAGGTTTTGTTACATCAATTAACAAGGCTAAGATAATGTCCATACGGAAAATTATGCAAAGAAATGAAACTGGTTTATTAAACAAGACAAATATATATAACTGTAATCTGTCTCCCTCTACTTACCTTACATACATGCATACATATTACTCTAGTGTGACATTCATACATACATACATATGTGAATGACTCATATTGACAAGTATGTTGTGTGGGTGGGAGGTAAACACAGGATAGAGCTTTGAGTTATTTTATTACTCTTACGTTTCGGACTACACAGAGTCCATCTTCAGAGAGAAATGACATAGAGAAGAGGGTACCCCGAGATATATATATATACCGGTGGTGCCCTACATTGCACCTGCCACTCCTTAATCTCACCTGACCTGACCTCACCTTACCCCCTCCTTCCTTTTATACTCCAGGGCTATACTGGCTGAGTATCTACACCACTTCATAAACCCTTCTCTATGATTATGAACATTTTTTGTACAAATGTATGCTGCTTCCAATGCTTTCCTCATTTTCTTATCCAAACCACTATGAATGATTGATGAATCCTCCCATCTGGGTAAATTATTACATTCTTCAATATGCAGTACCAATGAATTAGCTGTGTTGTGCTTCCTTACGTCAGCCTTATGTTCATATAATTTTTTCTTTATACCTCTTCCTGTTTCTCCTATATACATCTTGTCACACCCATTACATGGAATACTATATATCACGCTGTTATTATTGACACGCTTGTTCTTGTTTGCCTGGGTTAGTTCGCCGATTCTCTTTCCAGATGATTTTGCAATTTTTAAGCCAACCTTGTTCATATGTCTATCTAAGGGTTTATGAAGTGGTGTAGATACTCAGCCAGTATAGCCCTGGAGTATAAAAGGAAGGAGGGGGTAAGGTGAGGTCAGGTCAGGTGAGATTAAGGAGTGGCAGGTGCAATGTAGGGCACCACCGGTATATATATATATCTCGGGGTACCCTCTTCTCTATGTCATTTCTCTCTGAAGATGGACTCTGTGTAGTCCGAAACGTAAGAGTAATAAAATAACTCAAAGCTCTATCCTGCGTTTACCTCCCACCCACACAACATACATACATATTACTCTAGTGTGACATTCATACATACATACATATTACTCTAGTGTGACATACATACATATTACTCTAGTGTGACATACATACATATTACTCTAGAGTGACATACATACATACATATTACTATAGTGTGACATACATACATATTATTCTAGTGTGACATACATACGTATTACTCTAGTGTGACATACATACGTATTACTCTAGTGTGACATACATACGTATTACTCTAGTGTGACATACATACATACAGTCGTGGTCAATAATAATCATCCACATATGGGTAACTTTAACAATTTACTGTGTAATGTTTTCATGTTCACATATTATTTTATTGTTTTAAGCAGTGTGTAGCTGTTTGTATTAAATTAAACGATGGCACTATACCTATTTATTGGAATGTTTATCAGCTAAGGAACAGAGGGAAGCTGTCAAAATCTTACGTTAGTTACTCCTATATGGAAGATTATTTTTGACCACGGCTGTACATGCATAAATACATATTACTCTAGTGTGACATACATACATACATATTATTCTAGTGTGACATATATACATACATACATATTACTCTAGTGTGACATACATATACACACATTCTAGTGTGACATGCATATATACACACATATTACTCTAGTGTGACATACATACATTCATACTGAACAATGTGAACATAAAATACTGATCATAATAGAGATTAAGTACGTTGTATATATATATATTATAAGAAGGTGACTGGATGAGAGCCAACGATAGTTTTGTTTATATAACTCATTTCACCTTTTAACCGAAATGTATTTATATTTAATCAGCCATTCACCGATATATCGGTTGAAGAAATACTTATTCATATATTGTGAGTCACTATAATGTAGTTAATATACCATATCATTAATGAAAGACCGAATGAATGAAATAATATTTTACCCTGGCATAAGCTAACAGGCTGGCGGGTTGAGGGGAAGGGCAACTTATCATGGCCGCCAACCCACTTCCGGTGGCGACGCTCCAGGGGGGGGGGGTTGTGCGCTCTATGTGTATAGCTCTGTGGTGGACTACAAGCACGATTGATTGATTATTAGGCGCCGCAACAGACTACAAGCACGAGGGATTTGATTGATTAGGTGGCGCAACAACGAGGTCAAATAGCACCAGGAAAAGGTGATAGAGAGGTGTGACAGCAAGCAAGAAGGAAATAGGAAGATAGGAGGGACAGTTGAAGAAACGCAAGCTAGTGGCTGGGGCCGAAGGGGCGCCAAAACCCTTAAAGTATTGCCCACATCATTACAGGCAATACTCCCCTACGGGGTAAGCACGAGGGATAAAAGGAATACAGGGATAACCGTCTAATATCCAAAGGATAATATATATTCAGTAGTCTATCCCACTACGATGGTGAACAAAAGACAGTGCCTTTATTTAAAGGACATAATGTAACAAATATTCTAATTATATTTGTTTGTTATTATTTTTCAACTAATCACCTTAATTTTTCTTACCCTCTTCCCCCTCACCCTCGCCTCAAATCATCTCATCTCTATCCACTTACGTTAATGCAGTATGCACTTCTTTAAACCAGGGTTCTTCAAATTACGGGTCCCGAATTCCTCCAAAATGCGTCGCAGGCTCACAAAAATAAATACATGAATAAAATAGAATAATATTCGTGACAATAAAATAAATATGAAGTTCATACATGAATCCACCCAACATTTTTATAATCGAATATTCATATTTAATTATCAATAAAACAAAATCATTGCACAAATATTAGCCTTCTTGAATGAGAGAGAGAGAGAGAGAGAGAGAGAGAGAGAGGGAGGGTAGGCGAGGCAGTGTTTATAATTCTGGTTAGAATGCCTTTTAATCATAAATTTTATGTTTCAGCGTCTGGCCTTGTATTTTCTTAGGTTGATAATTCTGATCATTTGTAAAATATCTTTGTATGGGTCGCGAGAATGATGTCATATTAAAAACTGGGTCACGACTGAAAAAGATTGAAGAACCCTGCTTTAAACTGTTGGTGATTCGATACCGTTCACAGTCAGGGTTGCCAGGTGGTGGAAGACGTTCACGCCCAAATAATCCAACACCTCACGGCCAAATCGGCCAAACTGTTAAAGATATCGCCCAAATCTTTCGGCCAAAAATATTTATGAGATGAATGTTATGCATAATACATATGGGGGTACCTTTATCTGAATAATGAAGCTTGTTGAAGACGCTGATGTCACTCTAGACAAAAAGATGCTTGTCTGACGCCACATCAGTTGCTTCATCAACGAGCACTGAATACTTCTTGCCCTTCAAATAATCTTTTAGCTCCTCAAAAAGTGCTGGAGCCATTACTCTTGAAATCAACTTTCTGCACTTGGTACGATGTAGTTCTATGTTCCCCATTTCACTTCCTTTAATACCATTTTTGTTCATCATTTCACTAAGATGATCGACACTTGCTACCGAACAGTGACAATATAGCCACGGCAAATTCTAGCTCAATACGTTTTTTCTCTGTCACATTTCTTAGGCATATAATCTGCAGGCAGAACTCTACACTTAGTCGATGCAGTGACCCTACTTGAGTGGCCTTTTGACTTCTCATGATCTGAGAGACGTGATGCTTTAGGAGCCAGTTGTGTCTTGCAAAGCTTACAATATGCATTTTCCCTTCCATCACTAGCTTTGCTCACCCACACATTTTTCTTCCCATGACTTATATTTTCTGCCACTTTCATAACTGGTTTTCCATTTATTTGCAGACATGATACTATACAGAACAGAGAGGTAGTGCAAGTTAGCTGAAAAAATTGAAGCAACCTCAATAACTAGGAAGCTTATCTGAATGCATGTAATCGTAATAGGGAACTGTTGAAGAACAGTTAGGAACTTAGGGGTACCCTGCTAACTCGCGCTTGCTCCTAACTTATTCACGTCGAGAACAGGTGAAGTGAACTTGAGTTACCCGTCGACAGACATCCACGGAACATTGATAATTTTATTTCCTATGAATTAATTAAGTAAATATACACGCATTTACTGAATTCGGCCAAATAGATTGGCCGTGACAACTAAATTTATCTAAGTTACCCTCCTATATAGCTACGCCCACATTTCTCTCCTCCCCCACTAACATCCCCCCTCCCTCCACCTGCAACCGTTACCAGATCCAACCAGGCCCAAACCAAGTCGCTGGTAGGAGAAGTGTAGACCCTTGATCTGTCCGGAGCTGTACCTTTCTACGAGGAACTAGTAGCAGATTTGATAGTTTCATAGTCATTTCAGGTGATAAAAATGAATTAATCGAATCAATACAGTTTATTATTTGAAAGCACAAGATCCCTAAAGATAAAATTATGCCTAGATTTGGTTTTAAAATACAAGTACTGTAAACAGTTTAACACTTCACAGGTAAATAAATCCCAAGTAACAGAAACAATACACTAACTTAAGACATTTTGAGCAGGATTTAGCTTCTTGTTGGTAGATAGGGAGCAACAAATTCCTTCAGACCATCTCGAGAAAACAAACTCCTTTAAATTACTCTAATGGATCATTTAGTTTTATGGCCTGGTTTGAACGAAAATGTAGGCTTTAATATTTACCTTAAGGAGATAAGAGTTTGTAGATGTGGAGCAACCAATTCCTACAAACTATTCCAAGCAACAGATAGACCATTACATTGGTTAATCTAATTTTGTTTTCGGACACACTTCTGGAGGAATAAAGTTGCTCCAATGTACCTAAAGTGTTCTGCCCTAAAGGACCCACGTGATGCAAAAAGATTGGAGGTTAGAGTCTCCCAAACATTGCCACGAAACACCACTTATATGGAATGATCATGTCACGTGGCATAGTCAGGAGGAATCAAAAGCCACCAGGTCTAAATACAACATCACATGGTCCTTACAAACTTTCTACGAGGTATCCACTAAAGGATGTGTATGCTTCGTTTCCAGGGTGTTCATATATGGTGCCTTGTTCCAGCTGTAGGTGTACAAGGTCTCCTTGCTGTAGGAAGAGGATGGCAGAGTTGGAGGCCTGTTGGAAATCACTACTGCTACCGTAAGCAGTCACTTGGTACTGACCGTTCTTGTACAGTTGTAGTCTGAAAGGTATGACATATTAACTAGATCAAACTTAGTAAAGGTACAACATTCTACAATCACTCTTCCCAAGAGTGAAAAAAAAAAAATAGTAAAAACTATCTTTAATTTAGTAGGCCAACAGAATAAACCAAATCACATTACCAGTTTTAGTAGGCTACCCTCTAATTTTATTTACTGTAGAAAATAATGGTGATGCGTCGGTTAGAGACTAGGTATCAGTTATGTTGTGTACTCACGTAAAGTCTCCGCTTTGCGAGGACACTGCATGGAAGGAGAAGTAGTAAGAACCGGCGCAGGGAGCCTCGAAGTCATTGAAAGAAGGGGACCAGCCACCCATGTTCAGCAACACGTCCTGCCAAAAAATTAATTGTAGTAAGGCAATTGGTGTTCATAGCAAAGAGGAAACTTAAAACCATTTAGGCAAGAGAATAGTGAAGATTATATAATACTGTAGATTTAATCAAGATTTTAAAATCAGAGATGTAGAATTCTTAAGTCACTTATTTAGTAATAAAAAAGTGAAAATTAAATATGAAAAGTTAAATTTACTTACCCTGAATTGAATCTTTGTGTTGGCACTGACTGTGTCCCCGAAGCCTGTCCTTGCCTTCCTCACACTGAATCCTCCATAACACCTACACAGGTCAGGTGGGGATGGGAGAAAGATCAGTGATAATGTATTAACAACGTATGGTTTCCTTACGATAATCCTTAACACCCTTAGCTTAAAATAGTGGACACTATGATTGTGTTCACTCATCACATAGCAAGCTTCAAACTGCCATTTCATTTTAGAACAAATGTTCCAAAAATAATTATTTAGGGTTCAATTTCCGCATCCACAAATATTTGAAGAGTAGATAATATTAGAAATCAAGTAAAGGTCACCCTTCTCGAAGTCTTCCCCAGACCCTTGCAGAAAACGTATCGGCACAAGTTAACTACATGGGAGACCTTCCCTCTTAGTTTCCTTTACTTCTATAGTTTCTTTATATAATTTTACCTCTGTTCTCACGAAATAACGTCAAAAGAAAGTGCACCTACCCCCCTAAGGGTGGTCCAGAAGCGGTGGGACTTCGTAAAACAGACCCACCCCCCACTGGGAAATTAACTGGGGTTCGATCCCCCTGTCCAAACACCTCTTGACACCCCAGCACTGCCACCAAGGTCACCAACAAGAATCGTGCCATCTGTTTGGTTATGGGAAACACTTATTACTCACGTGTTAATGTATACAATATAATACAGCAAACCTCAAGGAGCAATAATTATCACAGTCTCAAATTATTAACAAACAGTCTTGTGCTGTTCAAGGACAAACTGTGGCCTATAGAATTACCACAAAACAAAACGCATTTCAAATAAAACTCATGTTCATCAGAGAAGTATTAAAATGGTTTGGTAAAATAAAGAATATCCCACAGTCAATAGAAACAGTTACAAGAGCAATATATACAGAAGTAACCAGTTTATGAACACAAACATCGAAGCACAGAGAATCTTGTTAAAAGTAAAGTTATTTGCCTTTAATGTAAGCAACACCATATTCCATTGTTATACTCAATTAACGTAAAGATCAACAATCATTCCAACTTAATACGCAACGGGGGAAAAATGAAAAAGAAATTCAGAATTAATATATCAAAATAAACAATAAAATAAATTACTCTCCTAGTTCTCATACACTAAAATCCATCACAAAGAATTCAACTGGACTCACCTTCACTGTTGTGGTGTGTGTTGTGTTGTGAATATCGTCGAGTCCAGGTGCTCTCTTTTATAGACCTTACTCCCTCCCCCCCTTCCTCCTTCTCTCTCCTCTTCCTTACACGAAATCCCTCAACCTTCCTACCCCCCCCCTCCCTCCTTCTCTTTATTAAAGGCCTCCATAGACTATCATTCATGCCTGCACAAACTAGGTGACTGTGCAATCATTTAAATTTGCCACACACTAGCAAGAAGACTGAGCAGTCACCAGACATTATCATACATCACTGTACAGGGAAGTGATTGACGAAAAGATTGTTGGATATGGTTCAGTCATTTGTGCAAACCATCAATTACACCCACACACACACCACGGTTATGCCTACACAACCACCCAGTTTGCACAGACATGATTGATTGTCTATGGAGGCCTTAACTTAAACTATATCCCTCCCTCATCCACCTTGAGTCCCTCCTTCCCTTCTTGTTAACTCCCCCAATCCCCCACTTCTCTCTCTCTCTCTCTCTCTCTCTCTCTCTCTCTCTCTCTCTCTCTCAAATATATATATCTTCATACTGCCTATCCATCCTTTATCAGCCTATATCATGCCATCTTATTTACTTATCCATCTTACAGTTCCTTTATTCATTCCTTCTCCAAAAAATGGCTCCCACCCCCCTTCAACACCCCCCCCCCAACACACTTCTCAACCCCCCCACACCCACACACTTCTCATCACCCCCCACGTGATGTGAGCAATACTTTAAGGGTTTTGGCGCCCCTTCGGCCTCAGTCACTAGCTTTTAGTTCTTCAATTGTCCCTCTTTTCTTTTCATTTCCTTTCTGCTTGCTGTCTCATCTCTCAATCACCTTTTTCTGGCGCTATATGATCTCGCTGTTGTGGCGCCTAATATCAATCACCCCCCACACACATCACAGCACCCCCCGCCCCCCCACACAAACACTTCTCATGACACCCCACCCCCCACATACATACATTTCTCGTCCCTCCCCCCACACACACACTTCCCGTCCCCCCCCCCCCATCACACACACACAAACACCTCTCATCACCACACACACAAATTCACACACTTCTCGTCCCCCCCCCACCCACAATACAGCCTCCCCCCCACCCCACACCCCCTTCACCTTCCTCCTTTGCATGCTTCCTACTCCCTTACTAATTACCGACACTTCAGTAGTTCTTAACAAGGCTTATATCCTGTATACATTTCCTTCTTCCTTTATTTATTTCTATCTTTCTTCTTTGTTACTTCATTCTTTCCCTCTCTCCTTTCTCCCTCTCTCCTTTCTTCTGTTACTTCATTCTTTCCCTCTCTCCTTTCTCCCTCTTTCCCTTCTTCCTATATTTCTATCTTTCTTCTCTGTTACTTCATTCTATCCCTCTCTCCTTTCTCCCTCTCTCCTTTCTTCTGTTACTTCATTCTTTCCCTCTCTCCTTTCTCCCTCTCTCCCTTTCTCTGAAGAAAGAAGACCACACTCGTCCAAGAACACACTAATAAGATAAAGAAAGAGATACAGAGAAGAAACAACAAGCATGAAAAAAAAACAAAAATTGGAAAGAAATTACTATTAATTTTTATTTATTGGAAATGGCTTTAGTCTGCAGGGGTGTCAAATCTTTAAAAGTATCGTTAAAGTTATTAATGTATTACCATATTATAGGAGTCTCGCTCCAGAACAGGTGGAGTGTGGACGTACTCGTGGCGCTCTGCTTCCATTCTCGTTTGTGTTGTTGTTTTGTGTTGTTTTGGAGTTCTTGTTTGTGTTTTTTGTGTTGTTTGTGAGTTCTTGTTTGTGTGTTGCTGTTTCTGTGGTATTGCTGGTGTTGTTTGTCTGTTGTGGTTCTGTGTATAGTTTTGTTGTGATTGTCTGTGTGTGTGTGTGTGTGTGTGTCCCTGGCTGATTGAGTGTTTAGTTGTTTGTGTTGTTGTTTCCTTTCCATCTAGGCCTTGCCTGGCCTGATGGAGAGTGCGGATTCCTGCTTGGAGGCCGACTTGGCAATGTCGGAGGAAGACGAGTCTCCAATTGAGGATCACTGGCCTGAGCTGCCTTCTCGCAACCCTCCCCCCCTCTCCTCGGTCACTCCGCAGCTCAGGTTGCAGCCGTCCACCTCCTCAACCTCTACCAAGCGACCTGTTGATGCCTCGTCCGACTCCTCGCAGGATTCCGATGGTGTGGACTGTTTACCTCCAGCTGCCAAGACTGCCAAGGGTGCTTCAGCTGTGCACGACGTACCTTCTCTGCCTCACCCTGGTGATTCTTCTTTGTATACCAACTCCTTGCCCTCGTCCAACCTTCCTGCTTTTGCCCCGAGAGATGCCTATGTCAAACTCTCCTTCTCTGGAAACCCATCTACGGACACAAAGCTGCGTTGGTTGTCTGATGTCAACAGGGCCTTCCAGTTGCAGCGTGAACTGGCTGAAGTCAAGATGGCTGCTGTCACCTCCCGGTTTGTCTACATCTCTAGGAAGCGTCAGGACATCATTGATAGAGTGAAGGCTGGTGAATTTTTATCTCTGCCTCTCATTCTTGAAGACTCACCTGAGAGGCCTCGTAAGTTCCCCAGCTACATCCTCACCCGTTTTCCTATGGATGTTGACCCGAAACTTGCCAAAGGATACCCTGGTGTGTACTTTGCCCGTCGTTTTTTCCAAGATGGTTCCCCCATTAGCCGTATTGTTGTTGTCTGGAGTCAACCCGATCCACCTCCAAATGAGATTTCCTTTGATTTCCTCCCTTGTCTTCCACCGTGTGAGGTGAGGAAACTTCATAATGACCAGCCTTGGTGCTACAGGTGCTGGGGAGTTGGGCATATCTCCCGGTACTGTTCTGCCAGGCCGAAGTGTGCATGGTGTGCGGCCGACCATGATTCCAAGACGTGTCCTGTCAGGGGTGAACCATCACGTCCTGCTGCCTCCACCTCTGAGCCTTCACCTCCTGAAGATACGTCTCGATGGAAGTGTCCACGATGCCTTCAGCCAGGGGTTAACGTGTGGCATGGATGTACTCGACGTAAGGTCCAGGCTCGTGTCTCTACTATTGCTCCGCCTCCACCACCTCCCCAGTCTGCTCCTCCTACCAACCCTGCCTCACCTCCAGACCTGGCCCTCCGCAAGTCTGTTGCTACCCTCATGGCACGATGTACGGCTCTTGAAAACCGCTTTTCTGATGACTCCAAACTCTCCACCTTGGTCGAGGCTCAGCAGGCCATCATCTCAACTGTCACTACCCTTACCGAAAAGATGGATACTGTTGCATCTCGCCTTGAAAAGCTTTTCGAGTCAGTCCCTTCTCCTGGTCCATCTTCTTCTCCAGGTCGCTCATCTGCCCCCACTCACCGGACTTCTACCTCCAAATACAGAGTTCGCTAGTGATTGCCGGCTGGATGTCATCTCCTGGAATGTATGTGGTATCACCAGTTATGCTAAGCTCACTCAACTCAAGGCCTATGTTTTTCGTCATCATCCCAGTGTTATTTTTCTCCAGGAAGCATTTCCAGGACGGCCGCTCGCTCTTGGGCAAGCTCCTCCCCTCTCAGGTTATGTGCCATATGTTCATCTGGTAAGGAATGGTCTCCTGACTTACATACATAGCTCCTTGCCACATCGCCTTCTCCGTACCTCCACTGATCCTGACATGACCTTTCAGCTATTTGAGGTTCTACCTGGGAATGGAGTACTCCAACTATGTAATGTCTATTCTGCCCCAGCTAGACTCACTCTTGAGGCTCTTCCTTCTCCAACAGTGCGTGGTATGGTGTATATGGGAGATTTTACTGCTCGGCATTCTGATTTGGGTGATGGTACTGGCTCTATTAATCGTAATGGTGTTCGTCTCCTTTCATACATCCGCAAGCATCATCTGACACACTGGGACACTGGTGGTGCCACTCATTGCCGGGGAGGTACTCTGGATTACATCCTCTCGTCTGGCCTGATAGCATCTCAGGTCCAGTGCTTCTCCGTGCCAGACTTATTCTCTGATCACATTGCTCTTCGGTTTCATTATTCTCTAACTGCTGGGTCAGGTGCTTCAGCCACTCGTTTGCGTATTGCTGTGCCCCCTAAATATTGCCCGACTTACATCTTATTTATGGCCCATGTATTCCCTACATTTGACATATCATCAGCTGAACAGTTGTACTCTGATCTTGTATCTGCTACTCATGACTTTTATAGGCTATACGTCTCCCGGCCACACCTCCAGCATCGCCATACTGCCCACTCCTGGACGCTGGATGCACGTATACAGGAGGCAAAGGAGGAGGCTGAACGTGATGGCCTATTGTTTCAAGCCAACCCAACCCCTGACCTACTCCATCGTTACCAGATGTCTAGGGATGCTTTAGTTGCCCTGCAGGATTGTGCTCACACTGAGTCTTGGCAGCGGTTCACGGACAGCATCAACCAGCAAACAAGTGTGGCTTCTATGTGGCACCTCATCCGTCGGGTTATTAAAAAGACACCGGCCACTGCTCGTCATCACACTCCTGCCGACTATGCCAAACAACTTGTCGATGCCTGGTCAGAACAATCTACCCCAGCCAGTCTACCCATCCACATACAAGATGCACTCGCTTCCCGTGCTGCTGTCCATCGGCTACGTCTAATGTCTGCTCTGTTACAAGATGATGACGATGATGCAGAGGAGATAACTGAGGAGGAGTTGCGCCGTGCTCTCATTCGGGGTAGAGCTTCTTCCCCTGGTGATGATGGTATTACTTATGCTGTGCTGCGCCTACTTCAACAAGTTCCTGGGAACCCTCTACTTCGACTGTACAATCTTTGTCTTCGTGACGGTTGTGTACCACGAGCCTGGACCAGCAGCACAATAATACCCATCCCTAAGCCCGGCACTGCAAAGTTCAGGCCTATTTCCCTTACTTCCTGTTTCTGTAAGGTTATGGAGAGAATCTTACTCAATCGTCTCATGTACTGACTGCAGGATCGCCTCTCTCCATGGCTGTTTGGTTTCCTTCCCCAGCGGAGCACACATCACTGCCTAATCGACCTGTACTCTCGCCTTTCCAGGGACAGTGTGGTGGCCTTCATTGACCTTCGAAGTGCCTTCGATGTTGCTAATAGAGACGTCATTTTGGATCAACTGGTTGACTTTGGGATAAAGGGTAATCTACTACGGTGGATTCGGGGCTACTTGAGTAACAGGACCTCCTGTGTGTTTTTCAGTGGTGCACTCAGTCCTTTGCGCAGTTTTCATCTTGGTACGCCTCAAGGTGGTGTTCTCAGCCCATTGTTATTTAATATTCTGATGCATCGGTTGCTCACTTCTCTCCCTGATATTCCTGGAACTACAATTACGTGCTATGCTGATGATATCTGTGTTCATTCTACCTCACCAAGGGATCTCCAGCGGTTTCTTGACTCCTTCTCTGTGGCCTCCTCTCACTGTGGCATTATTGTCTCCCCAGATAAGAGCAGAATATTCACCTGCCGCCTTCCTCAAGCTCAGCCAGTGTTCACCATTGGAGGGACTGTCATTCCCATGTGTTCCCAGTACTGCTACCTGGGTGCGCCAGTCAATATTTGGCCGATTGTCCCTGCCAGACCTCAAGACCATCCCATTGTCCAGGACTTATTGGGTCGTCTCCAGCGCCGACTTACACCACTTCAATGGCTATCTAACAACTCCTCGGGCATCTCCATCCCAGTAGCCAGGACCATCTATATTGCTTTTATCCGTTCAGTTGTTGATTACCTTTCCCCTGCTCTGATTCAACTTCCTAGGGCTACTCTGGAAACTTTAGAAAAATTTCAAAATAGAGCAATGAGAATTATTCTCGGCTGTCCAATGTCGACCAGGATAGTGAACATGCAGCGTGAGTTGCGTCTTCCCCCATTAGTGGAGAGAATTTATTCTAATGTTACTTGCTTCACTGTCAAGTGCCTCCATTTCCCACATCTTTCACCCCATTACTCTCAGTTAGTCAGGACTTCTCTTAGACCAAACTACCCGGTCCCTCCCATACTGCCTGCTGGACGTACT
>JAWQEG010000763.1:0-60000 GCA_033782935.1 Petrolisthes cinctipes | reverse complement strand
CTTGTTTAACATCCAAAGTGACAGTATATTTGTTTGCCTGAACACACAAACACACACACACACACTAGATATCAGCATTTTTATTCAACAAACACATTCAGTACTACCCCACGCGCATCTCAAGGTTCTGGGTATATATAGTACCCGGGTTTCGGGTTGCGGTGCATAATATCAATCAGTCTCTATACATGCACCACCCATACACACACACTATCACTCTACAGCTGCATATAAATTTGATGACCATTACGAAGTTGATAGGCGTATAACCACTAACCAAACCAAATTAACACCATCACACAACCACTCGCAGACACCACTATACACACACACACACACACACACATACACACACACAATTCCACACATGCACCTCCATAAAACATATACACACACATTAGTATCTTATTAGTGTGTTCTCGGACGAGTGTGGTCTTCTTTCTTCAGAGAAAGGGAGAGAGGGAGAAAGGAGAGAGGGAAAGAATGAAGTAACAGAGAATAAAGAGAGAAATATAGGAAGAAGGGAAAGAGGGAGAAAGGAGAGAGGGAAAGAATGAAGTAACAGAAGAAAGGAGAGAGGGATAGAATGAAGTAACAGAGAATAAAGAAAGAAATATAGGAAGAAGGGAAAGAGGGAGAAAGGAGAGAGGGAAAGAATGAAGTAACAGAAGAAAGGAGAGAGGGAGAAAGGAGAGAGGGAAAGAATGAAGTAACAAAGAAGAAAGATAGAAATAAATAAAGGAAGAAGGAAATGTATACAGGATATAAGCCTTGTTAAGAACTACTGAAGTGTCGGTAATTAGGAAGGGAGTAGGAAGCATGCAAAGGAGGAAAGTGAAGGGGGTGTGGGGTGGGGGGGAGGCTGTATTGTGGGTGGGGGGGGGGACGAGAAGTGTGTGAATTTGTGTGTGTGGTGATGAAAGGTGTTTGTGTGTGTGTGGTGGGGGGGGGGGGGGACGGGAAGTGTGTGTGTGGGGGGAGGGACGAGAAATGTATGTATGTGGGGGGTGGGGTGTCATGAGAAGTGTTTGTGTGTGGGGGGGGGGCTGTGATGTGTGTGGGGGGTGATTGATATTAGGCGCCACAACAGCGAGATCATATAGCGCCAGAAAAAGGTGATTGAGAGATGAGACAGCAAGCAAGAAGGAAATGAAAAGAAAAGAGGGACAATTGAAGAACTGAAAGCTAGTGACTGGAGTCAAAGGGGCGCCAAAACCCTTAAAGTATTGTTCACATCACGTGGGGGGTGATGAGAAGTGTGTTGGGGGGGGGGGGGGGTTGAGGGGGGAGGGGAGCCATTTTTGGAGAAGGAATGAATAAAGGAACTGTAAGATGGATAAGTAAATAAGATGGCATGATATAGGCTGATAAAGGATGGATAGGCAGTATGAAGATATATATATTTGAGAGAGAGAGAGAGAGAGAGAGAGAGAGAGAGAGAGAGAGAGAGAGAGAGAGAGAAGTGGGGGATTGGGGGAGTTAAGAAGAAGTGAGGGAGGGACTCAAGGTGGATGAGGGATATAGTTTAAGTTAAGGCCTCCATAGACTATCAATCATGTCTGTGCAAACTGGGTGGTTGTGTAGGCATAACCGTGGTGTGTGTGTGTGTGTGTAATTGATGGTTTGCACAAATGATTGAACCATATCCAACAATCTTTTCGTCCATCACACACATCCCTGTACAGTGATGTATGATAATGTCTGGTGACTGCTCAGTCTTCTTGCTAGTGTGTGGCAAATTTAAATGATTGCACAGTCACCTAGTTTGTGCAGGCATGAATAATAGTCTATGGAGGCCTTTAATAAAGAGAAGGAGGGAGGGAGGGGGGGTAGGGAGGTTGAAGGATTTCGTGTAAGGAAGAGGAGAGAGGAGGAGGAAGGGGGGGGGGGAGGGAGTAAGGTCTATAAAAGAGAGCACCTGGACTCGACGATATTCACAACACAACACACACCACAACAGTGAAGGTGAGTCCAGTTGAATTCTTTGTGATGGATTTTAGTGTATGAGAACTAGGAGAGTAATTTATTCTATTTTTTATTTTGATACATTAATTCTAAGGTTCAAATTTTTTTTTTTCTTTCCCCCCCCCCCAAGTTGCGTATTAAGTTTAAATGATTGTTGATCTTTACGTTAATTGAGTATAACCATGGAATATGGTGTTGCTTACATTAAAGGCAAATAACTTTACTTTTAACAAGATTCTCTGTGCTTCTGTGTTGTGTTCATAAACTGGTTACTTCTGTATATATTGCTCTTGTAACCGTTTCTATTGACTGTGTTGGTCTTTATTTTACCAAACCATTTTAATACTTCTCTGGTGAACATGAGTTTTATTTGAAATGCGTTTTGTTTTGTGGTAATTCTATAGGCCACAGTTTGTCCTTAAAGATCACAAGACTTTGTTAATAATTTGACTGTGATAATTATTGCTCCTTGAGGTTTTGTGTATTATATTGTATACATTAACACGTGAGTAATAAGTATTTCCCATAAACAAACAGATGGCACGATTCTTGTTGGTGACCTTGGTGGCAGTGCTGGGGTGGCAAGAGGTGTCCGGACAGGGGGATCGAACCCCAGTTAATTTCCCAGTGGGTGGGAGTGGGTCTGTTGTACGAGGTCCCGCCGCTTTTGGCCCACCTGGACCACCCTTAGGGGGGTAGGTACACTTTCTTTTGATTTTTTTTTTTTCGTGAAAATCGAGTTAAAATTTTCTAAAACTATAGAAGTAAAGGAAACCAAGAGGGAAGGTCTCCCATGTAGTTAACTTGTGCCGATACGTTTTCTATAAGGGTCTGGGGAAGACTTTGAGAAGGGTGACATTAACTTCATTTCTAATATTATCTATTCTCTAAGTATTGTTTGTGGATGCGGAAATTGAACCCTAAATAATTAATTTTGGAACATTTGTTCTAAAATGAAATGGCAGTTTGAAGCGTGCTATGTGATAAAAGTGAACAGTGTCCACTATAAGCTAAGGGTGTTAAGGATTATCGTAAGGAAACTATACGTTGTTAATACATTATCACTGATCTTTATCCCATCCCCACCCGACCTTTTGTGTGTAGGTGTTATGGAGGATTCAGTGTGAGGAAGGCAAGGACAGGCTTCGGGGACACAGTCAGTGCCAACACAAAGATTCAATTCAGGGTAAGTAAATTTAACTTTTCTATTTAATTTTCACTTTTATTACTAAACAAGTGACTTAAGAATTCTACATGTCTCTGATTTTAAACTTAGTTAAATCTACAGCATTTAATAGTCTTTAACTATTCTCTTGCCTAAATTGTTTCTTCTTTGCTATGAACACCAATTGCCTTATTACTACAATTCATTTTTTGGCAGGATGTGTTGCTGAACATGGGTGGCTGGTCCCCTTCTTTTAATGACTTCGAGGCTCCCTGCCCCGGTTCTTACTACTTCTCCTTCCATGCAGTGTCCTCGCAAAGCGGAGACTTCACGTGAGTACACAACCTAACTGATACCTAGTCTCTAACCGACGCATCACCATTATTTTCTACAGTAAATAAAATTAGAGGGTAGCCTACTGAAACTTGTAATGTGATTTGTTTTATTCTGTTGGCCTACTAAATTAAAGATATTTACTTTTTTTTTTCACTCTCGCTTAGGAAGAGTGATTGCAGAATGTTGCACCTTTACTAAGTTTGATCTAGTTAATATGATGCATACCTTTCAGTCTACAACTGTACAAGAACGGTCAGTACCAAGTGACTGCTTACGGTAGCAGTCGTGACTTCCAACAGGCCTCCAACTCTGCCATCCTCTTCCTACAGCAAGGAGACCTTGTACACCTACAGCTGGAACAAGGCACCATATATGAACACCCTGGAAACGAAGCATACACATCCTTTAGTGGATACCTCGTAGAAAGTTTGTAAGGACCATGTGATGGTGTATTTAGACCTGGTGGCTTTTGATTCCTCTCTACTATGCTAAGAGACATGAGCATTCCATATAAGTGGTGTTTCGTGGCAATGTTTGAAGACTCTTAACCTCCAGTCTTTTTACTACATCACGTGGGTCCTTAAGGGCAGAACACTTTAGGTACATTGGAGCAAACTGTATTCCTCCAGAAGGGTCTGAAAACAATTAGATTAACCAATGTAATGGTGGTCTATCTGTTGCTTGGAATAGTTTGTAGGAATTGGTTGCTCCACATCTACAAACTCTTATCTCCCTCTTAAGGTAAATATTAAAGCCTACATTTTCGTTCAAACCAGGCCATAAAACTAAATGATCCATTAGAGTAATTTAAAGGAGTCTGTTTTCTCGAGATGGTCTGAAGGAATTTGTTGCTCCCTATCTACCAACAAGAAGCTAAATCCTGCTCAAAATGTCTAAAGTTAGTGTATTGTTTCTGTTACTTGGGATTTATTTACCTGTGAAGTGTTAAACTGTTTACAGTACTTGTATTTTAAAACTAAATATAGGCTTTATTAGCATAATTTTACCTTTTAGGGATCTTGTGCTTTCAAATAATAAACTGTATTGATTCGATTAATTCATTTTTATCACCTGAAATGACTATGAAACTATCAAATATGTTACTAGTTCCTCGTAAAAAGGTACACACATGTGTATAGGTACTTCAAAAGTGGAGAGAAGTTACATTATGTACAGAGACATTGAAGACCAGCATGAGCAGGGTAGAAAAGGACATAGGAGTGGTAATAGATGACAGGCTGAAATTCTCCGACCACTTGGCAGAGAAGCTCAATAAAGCGAATAGGATTGTGGGCTTAATAAGAACCTTCTTTCATCATGAGCCTGCTGTCTTCAAGCCCTTGTATACTGCTTTAGTGAGGCCGCAGCTGGAGTATGCAAACCAGGTGTGGTGTCCTCACCTGGTCAAGGATATAGTCAGTGGAAGGGGAAAACCAAGAACTCCGTTTTCATTATAAAGCCCGTAACATAGCCACCGCCGCTGCACATCCTGGTAATGAGGCTACCTATCTCTGGAGTCACAGAATTAGTGCCTCTTCCAGAAAATATACTGGTGAGAACTGAGAATAACATGACATTCAGAACTTTTGTTTATCATTATTAGATCAATAGTCCAACATTTGTTCAATTTACTTTCTCACATGATTAAAACGGTCTATTCAGGCTATCCTTAACTGTTGGCATGTAATTCCGTGGAAATAGTCATTCGCGACTTTTCAATTGATCTTGTGCTGTTAAAAATACAAAATCTATGATGACCGCTCTCTACAATTTTATTCGCAGAAAAAACTTGCCACTAGCTGTAAGTCAGGTTGGGTTGGATGTCGAGTCATTGGCAGTTTTTCTTGGGAATTTTATAGAGAATTTATTCGAAAAATCCATGATTGGCTTTAGATCAAAATAGTAAGTATCCTATCAGGTTGAGGTGAGGTTTGTTTTGATATTTGAGTAAAATTAGGTGGTGGCAAATTGTACCTGTGAAAAATATATACGCTTCCTGATCACATGACCCACCTGCTGCCCATCAGCTGATCACCGAAAACAGGAATATTCGACCTTACTGTGTCAAGGCACTATAATTGTGAGCAGTCGTCAACATCAAGGCAGGAATATAATGGCAGGAGGTAGGAATAGCTTTAAACAAGCCAGATTAAATATAAGATATGACTGCTATCGACCTAAGTTAACCGGTATTTATTGAAAGAATTACCGTTTTGCAGCAGTGTTGCCAGATCCGGCTGAGTCCCAGTATTTTGCCCAAGTCATTTATTGTACTTTATCACGATTATATCCGGGTAGTTTGCCCAGGTTAGGTTCCGGTAGTCTGCCCAGGTTAGGTTCCGGTAGTCTGCCCAGGTTAGGTCCCGGTAGTCTGATGCGGTCTAGGTTAGGTTAGGTCAGGTCAGGTAAGGTCAGGCTAATTTCAAAGTGCCCCATTTGAATATGCCCTATCTTGGAAATGGGGCATTTGCGGAGAAAATGCCATAGAAGAAAATAGTATTAGAATGGTCTATATAAGTGGGTAATGAAGGTAGAAAAACCGTACGCAATAACGGTAATTCATTCAATATTTACCAGTTAACCTTGTGTTTTTGGCAATAGTCAAGCGTTTGTCCATAATCTCCTTTCGACTCAGGTTTTCAGAATGCAATGGGATTATTTTTACAAGTAGCCACAACTCGATTTTAAAAATTTTACTATTACTAGTGTTTATATTTCACTATTACAAACAACTTTTCTATATACCATTTGCCTCGCAAATGCTTTGTAACATTAAAACCCTAATCTAACCTAATCAGGACCGCGGCAACTACCGAGACCAAACCTTAGCAAAATACGGGGCCTGGATGTAAACATTTGGTGGCCATCTTGAATTGATATTATACTGGAACCGACGGTTCATGTTAATGCATTCACGACGGAAATACCCAATAAGGAAATGACGAACATGTATTAAGAAGTATATATGACAGAAAAAAATTAATGGGAGTGATTATGGACAAACGCTTGACTAATACCTTTGCTTGTTTTGATCACGTATCCGACGGTGAAAATCACCTATTTTACACACCTACCCTGTCTATCCAATGGTGCATTCTCTGGGGTTAGGTTAGGTCAGGTTAGGTGATGGTAAGTATAGGACACATCTAACCAATGGGTCATTCTTTGGGGTTATGTTAGGTGATGGTAATTTGAGGACACATATTTTGAATATATGATTTCTTTTGATGTGAACCATAACACCCCTCCTGCTCTATAGTTTATTATTATGTGTACCAGCGTTGGAATGATGTAAACGTATTAAGGGCTTACTGTACCTTTGGTTTATTTGCAGGAGTGAGCACCCTGCCTGTCGTCCACATCAGGATAGTCCAGTCGAGTCGAAGTAAGGTTCATTCCTGTGACTACTGCTTCCAGTCATTTGAGGAGGAGGCATCCCTAATGCAACATATAGCAGTGACTCACAGCACTCAGGAGGTGGTACAGCTGGTCTGTTTGTGTCCGCTCTGTCACACCTGCCTTCTCTGCCATCTTGACCTCCTACTCCACCTCCAGCAACACCACCAGGTCTGTCATTCATCAGTTAACAATTTATTTCCTGGCTACGGGAATGGTATTGAGCAAACCTTTTCTGGAAATTTTGAGAAAGAGTCACAATACTTTTCCAATGGAGTGCACAGTTGCGAGATATTTTTCTTCTTTGACGTTGCTATCTCAAATTTCACATGTTTTTTCAGTACTCTACACTTGCCTGCACAATATAACTGTTTTAGTCAGCATTGTCAAGCCTCTTCCTGTACCAGTTGTATGTGCTGACAACTGTACATTCCATCACTGGCTCTGGAGCATCGTGACACTCCTTACCCCTTGAACTAAAAGGAAATAACATATAGCCTATATTGAAAATTGATAATGATCTTATAATAATAAATGTAACAAGTTATAAAATATTAACTGTTATTATTTTGTAGGTTACAGTAGCAGTGAAAGAGGAGAGTCGGCTGTGTGAGTACTGTGGCCTGATGTTCTCTAGGGAGGCTTCCTTGCTGACCCACATCACCTTCAGACATGGCCAAGTTTTTGTCCAGTCATACATGGAATTCAGTTTCAAGGACTTGGCTGGTATGGGCATGGGACAACATGGTACCAACACCTTCCTACAAGTTATGGATGTTACACTAACTACAAATACAGATGGCAGCACATCTACCTTAACCAGCAAGCCAACAGATGACGGTACTATTGACTTGACAAGAAACCTAACTCTTGGCTGCACTATTAACTCAACAAAATATCAAACATATGGAAGTACTAATACAAGCAAGCCAGCAGATGGCAACACTAACTCCTTAACCAGCAAGCTAACAGGTGGCAGCACTGATACTTTGACCATTATGGCAATAGATGGGAAGAAATCAAGAGATGATGCAACTAATATCTTGATAGATGGGCCAACAAATAGGACTGCTTATGCCATGACTGAGAAGGCAAACATCAGTAACTTATATGTCTTGGAGAACACACAGATAGATGACAGATGTTCTACCTTGATAGATGAGGCAGTGGATGGTTGTACATCTACTTTGAGGAATGATGTAATAGACTGTAACATACTCCCTTGGCAAGAGCTGGGAAATACAAAAAAAATCAATGCAGGTATAAGTAACAAAGCAGGATTATTAATACCAGTAAAGAGTAATAGGGAAATTCCATGTACTGGCAGTGTAAACTTTAAGATGATTACTCCATTTGAGAAAAATGTTAAAGGTCCTGATGCTTCAAGGAATGTCCTGTGTCCAGAAACACTGATGAAAGTAGGCATAGATATCAGCACAATGAAAGATATGGAAATTACATTGACTGAAACTTTAAGTAACTTTGACCAGGATAAGTTGAAGTATGGAGCACAAGCTCATAAGCTGCTGCCTGACAGTGAAAGTAAACTCCAGACTGAAAAAAAAAGTGAAAATATAAACACAGCATTGGTTATTAGAGAATGTGCTGTGAAAAGCAAACCGATTACTCGGGAAAAGATCATAAACGAAAGCAACCTTTCTGATATCCGGGTGTCAGTCTTTAAGGAAGTAATGGGGACAGAGGAGGAGGAGACCAGTGTGGAGATGATTGTTTATGATGATGAGGACAGTGTCAGAGAAGCTGTATTGACCATTGAAAATGTAGAGATGGAAGAAGAGACTTTATGGATTGAAGATATGCCATCCAGGACCGTATTTTGTAGTGATAAAACACAGATGGAAAAAAAGAAAAGAGTTAACATAAATACAGGATTTATGGATGTCAGTGATTATGAGAAGGTAATGAATATAGTGAAGCAGAAGGAAGTGAAATTTGGTGTGGTGGAGCATGGAGATGTTGAAAATAATAAGGTTGAGTATTCAGACATGGAAAATTGTGTGATAGAGCATACTAAAAGGGAAAATAATGAAATGGTTCAGACAGAAGTAAAAAATGACGAGATGCAACAGACAGAAGTGGAGAAGAATATGTTGGAGCAGACAGATATGTTTGTAAGAGTGGCATCAAAGAGTATAAAATGGCTAAAAAATTGTGATGATAAACTTAAAGATAAAGAACAAATACAACAATCTTTATCAAAACAGGACTGTCAACCTATATCAGAACAAAGATATCAGTGTATAACAGAGCACAACGATGGATCAGTAGCTGAGCAAACACAGCAATCTGAAGAAGGACACAAATATGAAATTCTGCCCAAACAAACACAGCAGTTTACTGGAATGGAAGTTATTGACATGAGTATAAACAAATATGACAGGCCTGATGATTCAGAAGTGGAAGGAATTATTGTGATCAGCCACAAGGAAGCCAATACATCTGATGACATTTTTTCTCCAGAAGTTGTTATTTGTGGAACACCTCAGCGACCTCATGTATCCAGCAAAGGTAAATATGAATGTTTGTAGTTTATTGCCCATGAATAGTAAATACTTGTACTGTACTGTAGTTTCTACTCCAAGTCAAAGTTACAAACTTGTCATATAGAAACCCATTTTTACCCCCATATAGCTTCCCTAAGGTATTAAAGTGCTATATAAAGTCATCTAAAACAACTCCAGTCACCTACCACAATGTAAGCCCAAACTCGCACATTAAATCATGATACGATAATCACTAGCTACTCTACAATGTGAATCACCTCCATCCTCACACTCAAGTGCTTTGCCACACTCTTTAAATCTTGTTTTTCATTATAATATCTGGCATCCTTGATAGAAGATTAAGGTTCAGTGGTCACTTGCATTCATGCTTAGATTATCACTGCTAAATTTATGATGCACTTTATCTTTCCAAATCCATGCACTATGATAACATTTAGTTTTTTGTCAGGAAACGTGAAATGAAGCTACATATAATTGCTGATCCAACTGTACACATAGTACTGTACATATTGTAAACTGGTGTAGGCTATCCTTCTTTAAATATGGTACTTGATAACACTGTTTGTGTCACTGATTGCCATATGTAAAAGTCATGGACTTGATAATGACTATAATCAGAATAATACTGCATTATCATCACCATATCCTCTTGCAAACAGCCCTGACTGCTTTGGGAGGATATGTTGGCTGTGGTGAGGGTACTAGCCCCTGGCTAGTACAGTGGTAACTCGCCTGCCTCGCATCCGTGAGGTCGGCAGATCGAGCCTCGCCCAGGCCCGAGAGTTTAAAACTGTTTACTGGGGGGTTACTGCCATGGCTGGGCACCATGGTGGGGAGTTGGGCTTGCCTGGCTGACGTTCTGGAGAGTATCTCATCAGAGATAGATACCAGAACTAAAACCCTGCAACTTTAACTTTAACTTTAACATGCAGGATGAGTGTTTATGTTGGAGTGGCTGTGTTCAGGGGTTAATGAATTACTGTATCCACATTACACGATTCACAGGTCAGGTGAAAGCCAAGTCAACTGATGCACCAGGGATTCAACTTATGGTGAGTAAGATGTCAAATTTGGCATCCTTCACCATTCTTGTTGGTTGCCCTCCCAGCTTTTAGTGCTTTGTTGAAAATGTGACTGGTTCCCTGCCTCTTTGTTATTTTGGGTGACTGTAATTTTGCTTAGGTCTGTACAGTCATACAGCACCTTGGTTAACATGCAAATTTGCTATTACAGCCCTACAGCATTAATTAATTAAAGAAGTACAGTGAGAGTCTTGAAAGTCCCATTCTTTATGCACCTCAGCCCACATTCCTTATTGACCCATTGTGATAAAAAGATTGTTGGTACACTAATGTTGTTCCTTATACACCCTGAAAATCACTGTAGATATGATGTATAACCTACAGTAATGGTATTATAAAGCAAGATCACAACTTTAATCACATTGTCTTTCATCTCTTTCTCTCACTGAAGATTGACATATTGCTGAAGTAAAGCAGTAGGCCTAGCAAAGAAGGAAGTGATGAGTGACAGTCTTGCTGCTTTTCATCTATTCATTCTTCCCCTTTTTCTGTTGCCTCTCTCTCTCTCTCTCTGTCTTCCTACTCTCTCATTTCTTACTGTTTTCTACCTATCTCTCACATTCATGTCCTCCAGTGCATATTACAGTACAGTATTCTTTTTAGTACCTTAATCATCTTGAAAATTTTATGATGTCCTATTTTAAGTCTGTTATCCACAGCATATTGGTACAGTTGATATAGTATATGTAGTCAATTTTGTCATTTATGAATTCTCTGGTTACGAACAAATAGTATATGAGAACCCAGTACAGCATTTCCTTTCCCGTAAGAGTACCGGTAATTAGTATCATGAAGTGAGCAATTACGCTTAATATATGAATACTGTAGCTAGCTTTATATAATGTATTGTAGCTTGACATTATCATCATTATTCTCAGTAAGACATCCCTTTCCCCCAGAGTGAGGCACAGGACCATAGAGGGAGTGTGCATGGTGTGGGAGGAGTAGAATGTGGAGAGTGTCACACCACCTTTTTCTCTCATCACACCCTCGCCACACATGTGAAGAGGAAGCATTCACAGGGTGCTGGCTTTGAATGTAAGGTGAGAGACTCTGAGAGGGAAAGTGAGGACTAGACTCACCTATTCCCATGTGGCTTTATCATGAATTTTAGTGAAAGGAAGGATTTGAAATGGGGACTGAATGTGAGTGTGATTAATTTTACTAGGTATTCTCTCACTCTCTCTGCATATTTCTGTTTTCATTTTTCCATCCTTGGAGCCGCACCCTTTGAAAATAGTGAAGTGGTATTGATGATGAGGTTGTGTAGTTGATTTTACTTTGGCAAAATATTGGGATACATCTCAGGAAAATTAGGTACTTTTTGAGCCCAATTAAACTAGTTTTAGCCCAAAGCATTTGGCAACACTCAGTATGTGGTAAACAAACCCATGTATTTTTATCAAGTTGCTGTATTTTGTCCACCCTTGAGTACTGGGTACCTTTTCCTAGCTATTTTGCCCCCCCTCCACAAACTCCTGTGGACACCCCTGCTGACCAGTGTAATGTTGTAATAATATGTGAACTAACAGACTGGCAGGGTTAAACCTAGACTCATAATGGCAGAACATTCAAGCTTTATGATATGCTTTGCATGAGAAGGGTTAAATACAGTACTTGTACAGTATTTTTTATAGTTATATGGAGGTTTTATTGCAGCCCTTTTTCTCTTCCATCTCTGTATCATAGGACTGTGGAAAGGCATTCCGTAGCCAAGGTAACCTGTGGGCTCACTCACTGACTCATCTGAGGTATACACAACGTCGGTTTCCATGTCCTCAGTGTTCTCAGAGGTTCCCCACCAAGTCCAAGCTCACAGTACACCTCCAGACTCATGATGGTACCATTACTGTTATTGTGGTTTTGCATGTACTGTACCCTTCTTTTATGTTTGCCTATTGGGTACATTTAAAACACAACTTATATACTCATCATGACCCATGTATAAAATTTGAGTAAATAATGTAACTAAAGTAGAGCATACTAACTAGTACTTATACTAGTATTTTCTTTATAAAAAAGTATTAAACAGGAATAATTACATCATAAAAGGTAGATTATGAATCGTATTGTATGTGTGATTTCAGGACAGAAGCGGTTCCAGTGTGGGGAATGTAATAAAAGCTTCGTATATCAGTCCCTCCTGATGCATCACATGAAGAAGCATATCCCACACACTCACTCACATCTCTTGGGGTTAGTATATATAACAAACATGTACTTCATATAATACAGACTTATACTTCTGTATATCACTTCATTGTTCATTCAGTCCCTCATCGTAAGAACATTTACCCAGTTAATGATGCTTTTTTCCTTATTGATTTTATTTTTAATTGAGGAATAACTTGTGGGTCAATGAAGAAGAGAGGATAATCATATGAAAGATTAGAGTGAGTTGAAAGATAAAGGAACCATATTCTGGAAGTATTGAAAACCACGAGGTCTTGCCTGCTCCAGTCTTGTGTTGGTGAAGTGTGTAGTAGATGAGTGGGGGAAAGCTGTAGGCCTAGTCTTTGTTCAGAGTATACCAAGTGATGCCATTTAAAGATTTACTGAACTAAGAAACCTGACTTGCTGCTAGATTATTTGTACGATTAATATAATTAATGTACTTTTCAGGGAGGAGAACAGTGTGTATGTTGTGATGGAAGAGAAGACCCCATCAGAGTGAAAGGATGAAGCAGAGTCACCAGTCCATCTGAAGATCAGGTTGTGAAAGCAGTGATAAACAACATTAAGGTAAGGTCACTTGAACACTTTTGTCTTTTTCTATAATACTCCTCGCTTCTGGAGTCCTTTTTTAATCCCTCTCCCCATCCTTTGGAGGTTATGTTTTTAGTTGGAAGCCAAGCACACAAAACATTCTGGCATGAGACACCTAGAAGATATTGTTGCAATAAGCCTATGACATTTTTTTTTTTTTTTTTTTTTTTTTATATACCATGCCTTCATCTCCACGCTGGAGGCAGCCCTTTGCTAGGGAAATCTTACAGAGGAGGGGTTCCCCGTGCCCCTCACTTTGCAGCTATTGAACCTTAAACAGGCCCCGAGTTGGCTTCAGTTATGGCTTCCAAAGCAGAAAGGCCTCAGACAACCGACTCAAACTTCCCACCCCCTGCTCACAGGGGTGGTAACCTCTGGAAACAGTGAAAATTTTTTACAGTGTTCCGAGCAGGACTTGAACGTTGGACCACAGAAACTGCATCCACGCATTCTATCACTGCTAGCCAGAAGCTATCTGTTTTACAGATAAGCCATAAATAGGCTATGCTACAGTTAGTTTTGCCTCCGGTGCATTCTGACCAATATTGAAATATTATTTCAATAATGTATAATAAAAACAGGATGGTGGATTATTCCAAAAAAGTTTTTCCTTAAATTTCCTTAAAAATACCTTAGATCACTCACAAACACTTCTGAAAATTTCCTTGTGGTACCAAAATTCCCCAAAAAGAAAGGAAATCCTTAAAAGTGGTGTTGTAAATCTGGCAACACTGACGACCGTGGTGAGTACCCTTGAGTTGGTAATACTGGCGAGACTATAATAACATTACATCATTTACCTGACCCCGTGACTGTGATTATTCTGTTGGGGGGTGGAGGACTATAGTGGAGGAGGTGTTATCTTATCATTATATCACTTGTAATCTGCAAGTATCAACACAAGAGAAGGTCACTGATGGTTGTGATGGTTATTAAGACGTAAAGTTAATTAGACGTGAAGTTAATAAGACGTAAAGTTATTAAGACGTAAAGTTATTAAGACGTAAAGTTAATTAGACGTGAAATTATTAAGACGTAAATTTATTAAGACTGGAAGTTAATTAGACGTGAAGTTAATAAGACGTGAAATTATTAAGACGTAAAGTTATTAAGACTGGAAGTTATTAATAAGACGTGAAGTTATTAAGTTAATTGTGATGATGTGTGTGATGAAAGCAACAAAATTAATTATAGTAATGGTAGTCCTAGCCATTACTACCATTACTACTACTACGGCACATCCCTCTAGAGAGGTAATTAATTGTCTGTACTAATTAATTTATTACTAGATTTATTTTAGGAAAAGTTTTTGGTGAATATTGAAAGAATTATTGTGTACGGTTTTTCTACCTTCATTACCCATTTATTTAGACCATTCTAAGACTATTTTCGGTATTTATTGAAAGAATTACCGGTAAATATTGAATGAATTACCGTTATTGCATACGGTTTTTCAACCTTCATTACCCACTAATTTAGACCATTCTAAGACTATTTTCTTCTATGGCATTTTCTCCGCAAATGCCCCATTTCCAAGATAGGGCATATTCAAATGGGGCATTTTGAAATTAGCCTGACCTTACCTGACCTGACCTAACCTAACCTAGACCGCATCAGACTACCGGGACCTAACCTGGGCAGACTACCAGGGCCTAACCTGGGCAAACTACCGGGAAATAACCGTGGTAAAGTACAGAAAATACCGAATTACCGTTTTGTAGCAGTGTTGCCAGATCCGGCTAGGTCCCAGTATTTTGCCCCGGTCAATTACTGTACTTTACCACGGTTATTTCCCGTTAGTCTGCCCAGGTTAGGTCCCGGTAGTTTGCCCAGGTTAGGTCCCGGTAGTCTGATGCGGTCTAGGTTAGGTTAGGTAAGGTCAGGCTAATTTCAAAATGCCCCATTTGAATATTCCCTATCTTGGAAATGGGGCATCTGCGGAGGAAATGCCATAGAAGAAAATAGTCTTAGAATGGTCTAAATTAGTGGGTTATGAAGGTAGAAAAACGGTATGCAATAACTGTAATTCATTCAATATTTACCCTATTTTCTTCTCTGGCATTTCCTCTGCAAATGCCCCATTTCCAAAATTGGGCATATCCAAATGGGGCATTTTGAAATTTGCCTGACCTTACCTAACCTAACCTAGACCGCATCAGACTACCGGGACTTAACCTGGCAAACTACCGGGAAATAACCATGGTAAAGTACAGGAAATGACCGGGGCAAAATACTGGGACCTAGCCGGAACTGGCAACACTGCTACAAAACGGTTATTCTTTCAATAAATACAACATTTTTACAAGTTGCCACAACGTGATTTCAACAGTTTTACTATTACCAGTGTTTGTATTTCACTATTACAAACAACCTTTCTATATACCATTTGCCTCGCAAATGCGTTATAACATTAATTAGCTCTTATAAGTATAGGTGGTGTTACGTGGCAATATTTGAAGGACTCCTATAACTCCAATTTTCTGACTATATCACAGGGTCACTTAAGGCCAGTCACCACCAACTTCCCTAACCTAAGCTCATCTTGGTTATAGTGTTAACTGTGTATGGAAATATGAGTAAAGATTAAGAAGAGTTAAGGGCCACAGTAATGGATAACACCATATTTGCATTTTTTTTTTATATAATCCATCATTCTATGTTTTTATATGATGAAATATTATGTGCGCCTGTGTAATTTGATCATGTTTGATATCCCCCCCCCCCCAGGCCAGGATTAAGGGGTAAAACAAGTAAATATTGCATTAAAGAGTTGATATTTATATGTTTTAGAGTTGGTCTGACTTTACCTGATTGAACCTAACCTAATCTGGACTAGGGTAGACTACTGGGACCTAACCTGGGCAAACATAAGGGGGAAATCAAACATGGTCAATATGCACTGTTGCACTGGGAAATGCCTTCATAAAGTAAAACCAACCACCAACATAAAAATATAAAGGTAATTGGTAACATCCTTTTCTGTGTCTTTTCTTAACTATTCCTCATTATTTACCAAAATATTGTGAGGAAAAGAAAGAAACTTTAACTTTACCTAACCTATATTATTTGCCCATTGTGAAACTTGACCTTGATCAGCTTAAGCAGGAGATGTGATATTTGGAAAGGGGAAGAATAAGTTGTCTAAATTTTACAGATATCAAAACCAGACATCAATCCTGACTGTGGCAGTGAAGATTTCTGCACAGACCCATGGCTGGTGCATGTATCATCTAGTGGACAAAATGACACTATCCATCACCTCTGGGGTTTGCATGGAAGCCCCTCCTTCCTCCTGGCCAAGACACAGGTTGCAGCAAAGCTGGATGTGAACTGGTCAAAGTTGACAGCAGATGAAGAACTTTCAGTAACCTTCCAACCCGAGCCCAGTCATGTCTTTGGGTTGGTGTTTCCCTATGTGAGTAATTTTATCACAACTATTTGTCTATGTTCTTTCAACTGGCTACATTTGTCCATTTAGAAAGATGCATCTATGAGAAAATATTTTTTAACCTGACAGTGTTTCATGTTTGGTAACTTAGAGGACTTAGCTCACCAAATACAGCTGATGACTTATATTTCCTTGTCTAGCTTTTCATGTCAAATTAATAAAAACTATAAAATTTTCCCTATAGATAATAGATACTTTAAGTGTTAGGAATATAAAAGTAACTTTGCCGTCCAATTTTTCAAAACTTACATAGCTACTGTACTGGTATGACTTAGATAATTTATACGTTTGTGTAATTTTTGTTCAACACTCAAAAACCTTTCAGCTGATCCTCTACAATGACACCAATGACAAGGGCCAGGTAAATCGTTCTGAAGATGCCACTCTCAATCTCAACATGTCTGACTTTTCCTGGACAATAGTTGACACAGAGTATGCTAACCGCACCAATGGGGGATGGGCCTCAGTCACCTTCAACACCACTGCATTTAGAGGGACACCCCTGCCCAATGATACCAATCTCTCCATTAAGGTAATACAATAGATTTGTACAGTGCAAATGTACTGTATTCTGTATTTCTATTCATATGTACTCTGTACATTCACTCTCGTAGACAAACGTTTATGATGCATGACCATATTCTCCAAGTAATTTAATTCTCTTCTGTTACATGAAAAGTATTTAATACTGTTGATTACTTAACCATTTGGTGAGTGATGTAGAGAAATTGTGGTTCTTTTAGTACAAATTTGAACCTGCCCTTTCTATGCATTAATAGCCTTGGTGAATGAGAAATACAGATATAAAATAAAAAACAATTATAAATATTTAAACAGTCATCAACTGTGATTGCACACAGCACCTTGGTTATTGCAAATTTGTTTTCTTTTGTCATTGTATGGCAGATGTTTGGTTATGGCAATGACGGACGGTCCTGGAAGATACCCAAGTTGATGTATACCCCTACCTCTGGCCAGATGGAACTCCTCCTCCATCGCCTTGTTCTTAATATAACTGAAGAGGATTTGTAAATATTTTATTCAGTTGTTGTTTTAGGGTTAATTGAAATACAGTATCATAAACTTCATACATCAGGTGTGTTTCACTCTCGACAAGAAAAAGAAATGCAAAGGTTTTTAGTTGCTTAGGAGCTAACAGCAGAATGTATTTTCCACAGGGAGATGACCAGTGATGACAGTATTAGCATGAATGGATATGTTAACCCTCGGTGGGCACTTCAGATGGTTGTGGTGTCCTCAGAGCCAGTCGTACATGGACAGGAGGAAGACGAGAAAGACATCCAACTCCATCAGAGCACTTCCTTGGATGATGAGAACTCACCTGGAGTCTTTCATGTCAGTAACTCAGTGTATTGGTTTATAGTTGCTTTCACAAGGGTATATACAAGGGTAGAAAAAAGAAAAAGAATATTGGGTCAGCTAATGACAGGGGTGGTGATAGGACAGGGGTGAATGATAGCATTCTGGGTTGACAATACTTGCAATACAGCCTCAGAAAGACGTTCTCTCTTCACATCCTTTTCCTCTGTAATGTAAGCATCATAAGGGAGCTCACCACTTGTTTGTTACGTTTAAATACCTCTGGCTGCTTGACTAAATGATATTTAATAGTCTTGACCCACTGTGTTACCATTTCTATGTTTGATCTCTTGATATAACCAATTAAAGTGAGAGGCTTGTCATCTGCTGAAATCCATTGTCTTGATGCATCACGCATAAATCCCACGAATAGTTTGTTAATGGACATGTGGATGTAAAACACTTATCAGTTTGAGAGACAAGCATATGAGTGAATTCTAGTTTTCACCAAGAATTGTAGGGTGATCTGGATACTATCCAAAACAATAACGACACTGCACAATGCAGGTCAGGTACAGTGAGTATATCTCAAGTATCTAACATTGCTACAGTTGCACATAGGACACAGTCAACATTTTGAGGGTTATTAAGAGATGTGTGTATCCTATGTAATAGAAAATAGGGTATACAGTTTTTGTATTTATATTTTGCCTGGGTGTGAGTTACTCTTTCCATGGAGCTCCTCAAATGTAATGCTTACCATGACATGTTGTGTCTAAACAAAATAATTTTAAAAGTGTTGGGAAAAATATTATTTGTTGCTCGATTGTAATGAAAATTGGTCAGTATATGTAAAACCAAACGAGGATTACGATGGCAAAAAGCTTTTGCTTCTAAAATTAACAGGAGCGCAGATAGGGTGTTGGAGTGTGGTGTCCCCTTAACAGCTTAGAGGTAACCAGTGCATTTTTGCAAGGTTCATAAAACTTTATTTACATTATAGTTACTGTATGTAGATAATCCCTTTACTATCAGCTGGATGAGATGACAACCAAACAGTCCCGGGACCACAAGGGTAGTGGAGGATACCTACAGTGGCGACCAGTCAGTTACCTCAGTGATGAAAAGGATATCAACGATGCCACTGAACCAAAACTTGACACTTTGGCCCCCCTTCCTAAACCAGTAACTCTACCTCTGAGGGCATCGCTGGCGTATGCTGTACTTGGGGAGAAAATGTTCCAGGGAGATTTGTCACTGGCCAGTACAACCGTTTCCTTTGGCCAGCCTGGTGATGGGTTCTACACTGAGAGTAATTTCACTTCCTGGTTAGTCTCAAATTGATCCTCACAATAAGCTGCATGATATCCCTTTCATTGTAATATACAGTACTATGTATGAATCAGTGAGTTATAGACACAACAAGTCAAGCACTGTCAGCTGAGACAATATAGGTATTAATTATTGATTTATTCCACAGGACAGTGGCAGTGGGAGAGGGAGAAGCACCTGTTGAGGGCTTTTCCACCATGATCATTGTGGTCATCAGTCTTGGTGTCGGCATCCCTCTCATCATCTTTATAGTTGGGGGTGCCTTTATAGGGTACCGTAAGTGTCGCCGTGAACCATCACTACTTGGAGATGATTAATGCCTCATTAATATTGTATCATATAGCTCCAGTCTGTTCCTAGGATGATTGAATAATTCCAGGGGGTAAGAAGTACACTAATTTAGAGGACAGAGTATTTTTCATGGTTTAACTTACAAAAAGAAATAAAAGGTTAGATTTTCCAGAAAACATGAGGCTGGTTGGTAGTAACTGATTAATGTTGAGATACATTTGTCAGGCATAATTTGTATTAATGCCTACTTTGAATTTTCCTAGACAGTACTGAATGGGTCCAGCAATTAGGGGAGGGAATCTAGGTGAAACAACAGTAGTGAATTATTTATGTTAGATAATTACACATGTTACAAGGCCCATATACATTCTATGGCTTATGAATTTGTTGAGTTTACATAATATTTGTAATGACAAGGTTAGTGACTGAAGTGCCTTACCATAGTGTCTTACCTAAAGCCCAAGATTGTGACTCTGAGTAACACCCACTCTTATCTCTTGTATACATGTGTGCGTGTATGTTTACACCCATGTTTGCATGCATGTGTGAATGAAACTGCATTGAATAATGCATAACATCTTGGCCTTTTCAGTAAGTTCAGTGCAAACCAAGATAAATTGCACCCATACATTTATGTCAACTTGGTAAGTGTCTACAATATATATATGCTAGAATTAACCTAAAATTTGTACAGTATTTAAATTCTGTTTAGAAATGGCACCATTTATACACATACTGTATGCAGAAGAGGAAAGAGGAGATAATGTTAATTTGTATTGGCCATAGTGAAACAGACACTTCAAAATTGTTCTCGAGCATTGTTGTGTTGTACAAGACAGTACTACAAGATGATTGTAATTTAGAATCTGTCGGATCCAGTCGTCCAATATGTCTGGATGATTCTGGGTGGAAAATCACACTAACGTGATCATGAATGTAAGTAATAAAACCCACACTAATTTGGATGATTAGTTGGCTGGAGAAGTGACTTGAGAATGTTTAAAAGCTTCACCTATGCTGGTGCAAAAGAAGTCTTCCTGAAATATATAGAGCTATAATCCATGTCCTAACTTAAATTATTTCACTGGGACTAACACTTTTGAATATAATAGTCCAACTCTCACTCAGGACTTAGGTGATGAGTATACAAGAACCAGATATGTTCATGCAGCTTTATGCTTGTCCATAGTGGCACTTTTGATATATAGTACAGATATACCCCAATACAGTGTATTCATAGCCTTGGTATTTGCCATCCCATTTATTCACAGTCAACTTATTTGCAATGGTTTGCCCAGTTTGTTCACAAATTCTGATGTTCAAAACAAATAATTAAAACCGAGCCACAATCGTAGTGTATCACAGTGATTACATCATCATCTGCCAGACCCCTCAGAAGTCCACCACCGGCTCCCATTCCTCACTTCATCTGTCCCTCCTTTCCTTCTTTTTCCTTTGTGATTGATGTCCTTCTCGTTCTCCTTTTCCCTTGTGACTACAAGGTCTTTCTGGCCTGGTAGAGTCTTCCTTTATCCTGATTTACATCATCATCCCTCTCACTTCAGTCTCTCACATGCGGCTTACTGCACACAACTTGTGAGACTTGCATTTTCCTTTGTTTGATATTCAGTTGCTTTGTGTGATCCACAATGTGTAAGCGACCAGTTACTACAGCTCCCAGCAGTGTTGTAAAAATTTCACATGCTGCTGTTTCTTTGTATGCGAAATTAATCTCAAAGAGATATCAAATATGTTGTTAAAAATTTTCTAAAAATTAAGATAGTGGCTGGTTTTGCAAAGCCACTGCCGGCTACTAAAGTAACAAGGCTTGTCACATTCTGACACAATCACTCACCATGATGAACACCATATTATCCTAGAGCTTAAAACCCCCGGTTTCTTTGCCAGACATAAACCCTCTCGTACACCTTTTTCACCAGTCTAGTTTAATTTACTTTCCACATTTCCATAACATCTCAGAACTCTTCTAAGGCTAGAGAAAGTATTCTAGTGTAAGCTAAGGAAAATGTGAAAGTTGTTAGCCATTTATATTTAAGTTTTGATTTATAATGCCAAAACCAACTCTGTTAATGGAAAATGAACAGGTAAATCAATTTTTGCCATTCTAGTTACAGAATGCAGAAAAATGTCAACCAAAGATTATTTATTCTTTATGATAAATGAGTATTGTGTAATTTGCTCAGACACAATTAAACAGCTCCTTAAAGCATACAATTAGAAAATAACTAACTAAATAAAACTAGGGCAAAATGTGGAAAATATGACCTTGCATTTGGTGGCAACTGTATATCATGGTGCTTGTTAAGTATATTATGTAGGGTATCCTATAAGTGTATGGAATTGTGGCAAAATTGAGTTAGATTTAAAATAATTGCCTATTAAGTGCGTGGCAGTGAACTGAGTAGAAAACTGGGTCAGCGACCAAGTTTTTCACTAGTGCCACTTTTGGGAATGGGTTGGCTCCCCTTCCTTAATATTGATCTAAGTAAAGTAGTCCAACCTCAGGCCCCTACAAGCCTTACCTGGTGTAATATGGATAATGGGTATTACCTTCCTTACTGAAATTTACATGTTGGTAAAATACTGAAGAATACAAAAGCGAGAGCTGTTTCATTTGTGACTGTATATATTTTTTAGTGTTTCTGAGCTTTTCATAGTTGAAGCCCTAATATATTGTATATTTATACACTTTATAGGCCATATTTTTAGTAAACATAAAGGAACTAAATACTGATGCAAATATTGGTCTTTATAGCAAACCCAATGTCGGGTCATGAAAAATTACTACAAATACAGGGTTACAGACCTAGTAACACTTACTTAGCTCAATAAATTTTCATAGATACTCAACTCCATGGTCTTGTTTTGGTCGTTTAAGTATTGCCATAACATGATGTGATATTGTAACTTTAACGGGTACATGTATGCATTCCTTGATTTTATCAGGGACAATAACCTCAACCATATGCCAGCACTAATAATGACAGTTTGAACAATGGAGCAAGGAAGAAATATACAAGTGATGGCCGTCATTATGAACCACAATGGATCATTTCATCCATTAAACCATGGTATTTTAAGCAAAATGCCTGCTAATAAGTTTTTTTTTTTTTTTTTTTTTTTTTTTTAATACTGTAAAAAAATAGACGGTAAATTTTCATTATAACCTCTTCATGCAGTTATTTATAAAGTTAGCAAATGCACATGTTACTTGACATTTCCTTTAAGATTAAAAATAATTGCCAAATATTTTACACTGAAAAGGGCATTTGGTTTTGGTGGTATGTACAGTTGCCAAAAGAGGAATTGCGACAACTATTGATAGAACATTAAATATATTAATGTCCATAGTTGTTTGTAGGGATCATAAGCATGTATTACAGAAGGATATGTATATTTCCTTCTGTTATACATGCTTATAGTCTCTACAAATAGTTGTTGTTGTTGTAGTTCCCCAGACTGTCTGGCCGAGCAGTCTCTAGTCTGGTTGACTGAAGCCGCGCAGATGCTCGGACCCCCAAATGGGAGTCAGGGTGATAGTGAGATCTGTTTCTTTGAAGGCAGCAGACGAGGGGACTGCTGGCTTATTGGCATGTAACCCCGGGCCAGCAAGCCCACCGTCTGTAGTCTTCCTTGTTGTGCCACCCAATCGGGCGATCTCATCGGCTACCCAGAAGGAATGAGAAATAGTAAGAGGGACAGACAGAACAGGCCAGGGTGTGATAGAGGATGCCAGGTTCCTCATTTCTGGATAGCCTACAAATAGTTGTGGATATTACTATGGTTAAAGTTCCATTAAGATTTGTTGCAATTCCTCTTTTGGCAACTGTACCTTGCAATTCCATATGCAAGAAAAATCATTTGTTAGACAATGGTGATATTTCCATATTCTATTTTGCAAAATCTGTGGAGCCTTTGCACTTGTCATCAGCATTGCCTATTAATATTATGACATTGTATACTGCAGTGCTCCTGAATAAGGTTGTGTGTTCCTGAGTAATGTATTAATTGACTCTGTGTTGGAGATCCTGGTAGGATTTCTGGACTTCATATTTATTGTACAATAATTAGAAGTTAAGAGGTTTTGTGTTGTGATAATTCTTGTATTTGGCTGACAGTAAACTCAACTTAACCACTATATAAAAGAACTATTAACCTTCCTGAATACCTGATAATGTTTTAGATAATTTTTGTCATCGAGAAATTTTATTCGTTCAAGTAATTTTTGGTACAGTAAATGTCAGAGCTAAATGATGATGAAGTCTATTAATATTCCTGCAGTCCAGGAATCAGTAAGATATGACATATGGCAGTGGATGTTGAAAGACAGTGACTTTGTAAGAACGAAGATATGAACCCACTTCATTTTAAAGTACTATTGGCCACTGGAATTCGTACACACACACTGTTGTTTTCAAGGGTTTACAACATATTGAAAATGTAAGACGACGTAACTGTGGTACAACATTACTATTAGGTTTGTTGTTTTGCAGTCACAAAGTCACTTGGTAGACCATTCATTGCAGTACTTCTAGAATTATGACCTCTCTTTCCATAAAGCCTGTGTAATAATTCCTGTGGCCAACCGTACAGTGCAGTTAACCCTCGTGGGTTATGTGTGCCTGACCCTGCTGTGAATAATGAAAATCCACGAAGTGTACCTAACCCCCCAACCACAAATATTGCTGTTTTAAGTTACAGCAGCACTGTATTCCCATTCCCATACTGTCTTTCCTGAAGGTAATCCTGTCTCAGATCACTACACTTTTTTGCCAGATAAAATAACACATCAAATGTTCTTGGTATTACCTGTATTGAAAATAGGATACAAGGGGATGTAAAGAATCACTCACAGTATAGAGAATATATCGCACTATATTTTATACAAATGCTGGTAAGGTGCACATTTGTTAACACTATACTTAATATAGTTTATATTTTTCAATTCATGAGTTCAAAAACTGTTGTTCACTTCTGTATCAAGAAAGTTAAATAATTATTAGAGACTGTTGGCAGTGGTTACTAATGCAGAAAACCAGACTAGTCGACTCCTTTATAACAGTTCCTGAGCTGCTTTTTTAGCACTAATGATGGCATCGTTTATCCCAGCACCATCATATGAATTCCCTGCCAATGATAAAGGTAGTCTGAGATCCTTCAGCAACCTACGGGCATTGGTTACATTTTCCGAGTGGCCTACAACATATTGAGGAATACAGTCACGAAGGATCTTTACAATGAACCTGTCTGGCTCCTGATTAATTCCCAGTGTTTGTCTTACCTCGTTTACAGCTGTGTCAAGAATTGTTTGTTCTGAAGGTGAGTCTCCAAACCAGGATTTGAACCAGTAACCTCCCATCATAATGGTGAGAATGGTTCGGTTTCCCTGAGGGAAGGTACAGGTGTCAAAAATGACTCCAAGTACTCTATTGGGTTCAGAGGATGGGACTAGGTAACCAAATGCAGGCTCATTAACAAGATGGCCAGCATACTCTAGGTTAACCACACCCACTGTTACAAAGGGAATGGATGCCAGAAGGCGGCTTACATCAAGGTTCGTTTGTGATATGACGGAGCTCAAACAGTTGGCTGGAAGACAGGAAATTATATGATCAACTTCCAATTCCTCACTGTCTGTTTGCACCACCAGTCTTCCACCACTTTGAATTACACCTTTGACCTTGGTGTTTGTTCTGATCTCCACACCATCTTCTCTGTTTCTCTTCTCCAATGTTCTGACCAGGTTCTCCAATCCTCCCTCAAGTGACCACACTGACCAGCGCTCCTTTCTGGCTCTCTGTACCAATTCACTCTTTGCCAAGTCAAGATTGGGTTTCTCAGCATTCTTCCTGTCTTTTATCAATCCTTTCAGAACAGATCCATGCTTCTGTTCCACTACATGTAATCGTTTAGCCAGTGATGTCACACTCAAGTCTCGAGCATTACCGGCAAAGACACCTCTGGCCAGTGGGTCAATGGCATATTTGGCCACTTCCAGGCCAAACCGTCTCCTAACAAAGCTAAATAAACTTTCATCTGTATTCAGAACTGGCTTGGCCTTTAGATCCGTGAGTGCACTGAGAGCTAGTGGACGGGAAAAGGGCGAGGTCTTGGTAAAGGCAGTTTTAAGACTATTTGGCAATTTGTGTAACTTTCCACCAACCTGTAATGAATAAAATACTCTATATGAGTGATCTTTCATTTCATGATCATTACACCTATGTTTTCAGCAATTTATTTTCACATTTTTATACTAAAATACTAGAATGATGAAGTATAGCTTACCAGAATCATGCGGTTTCGTGCAGAAGGGTGAGAGTATGGTACAGACACGACGCGGTCCGTTAGACCAAGTGACTCGGCCAGTGCAAGAGTGTTGCCGCCAGCATTACCTGCCACCCTGACATTACATTTACATTAATTCCTGGATGATAGATCATTTTGTCATAAATCTAAGATGAAAGTTTTTATGTATAGGTTCAGAAATATATTTTCAATTTATGAATGCCCATCCGGTAGTGCTTCCACCTGACATGAAATATAATCTGGTTATGGTCAAGCTAGTATTATTTCCATAATTTACGACTCACAGATTCTTATAATAATGTAATAAAAAATCAAACCCAAAATTAGTTACAAACATAATATAGTTTGGTATATACCTGAGCGTGCGAGGTCCGTGCTCAAACACCACCCCGTCACTATGTGATGTTGTCTCGATCCAGCCACCCAACCTTTCCGATCCCTCCAGTACCACCACCCGTCCCACCCGTCCACACAGGTAGTGAGCCGCAGCCAGTCCGCTCACACCACCGCCTAACACTGCCACCGTCATCACTGTAACGAGAGTAGGTTTAAGGGGATAGTATTCCTTTGGTACCTAAAAGTATGCTTGGAAACAGGACCAAATTGACAAAATTACTGGCATTCTGTTGCCTGAACTAGTTTGGAGGAATCAATTGCTCCAGATTTACTAGCAGTATACTACATTATCAGACAAAATACACAACCACTATAACATATGGGTGTATTGGCCGATAGTACAGTTTTACCGGAAAGCAGGCACTATGGAGTCACGGTATATTTCTACAGTAGTTATAATATGTTGTACCGTAACAGTTACAAAGATAAAATGTCAATTCGTCAACCTGTCATGACCACCCACCCAGATTTAACACCTGAAGAAATTAGTAATAAGACAGTTTAACGTTACAGCCTGTACTTTAATGATAACACTTGAAAAATCAGAAAAAAAGGTCATCTTACAGCCTGTACTTATATAATTGATCGACTTATTATCCATCCATCCCCGTGTGGAAGTAAACCAAAGACTCATAACAAATAACTCATAATAAATAACAAATATATGAGCCCTCCTACCCACCACTGTATCACAAACATATGGTAAAACACGAACTTTTTTGTGAAATGTTTTTATAATTCTTTTTAAATTTTAACTAGTAATGTGAAGCCATAATAAACTGTATCTAAATTAAAATAGAATAAATAGTACTGCCATAGACACTTATCTATTCTAATCATTCCATAAACTCACCTTTCAGTTCACTAATAATTAAGGTAAGGTTATAATTTGCTTGTTTGCTTTGTCTTCACACACACACACACACACACAGCTGTTTTCAATCACAATCAGCTGTTTTATATAATTTTTTACTACATTCATGGTCTCTTGGTTGGATTATGTTTTAGGTGTAAAAATGTATCATTCAAATATTATTACATCTTTTTTAAGACGATAATCAGAAAAAAATGATGCATAAATAACTTGAAGTATCATTCAATTATTACGGTATTACATCTTATTTAAAATGATCATCAGTGAAAATATATATATGAATAACCTAAAATATCATTCAAATATTATTACACCATATTCAAAATGATAATCAGTAAAATAAATATATAAATATAAGTTAAGTGATGGTGAATATAATTGTTTATCTCCTGACTGACGTGACAGGTGATGTGAACTGAAAACCAATACTACTATGCTTGCACATTTTATCACGTTAATGGAATACTAGGTGAAAATGAGATGTGTTCTTGTTATTCAGTGGTTTGGAGCTATGGAAGGGAGATTTATATATAGAAGATCCAAGCCGTAGACTGGTTTAATGAGTGACGTAGGTAGTGTTAAATGATGAAAGTTATTTATTTTTATTTTCAGTGCGTACAGTCAGTGTCATTCGCCTTGAAACATTTTTCATTCCCTGTCCAATTAGGCACCAAAGGGGAACAAAGCTACTGTACTCCATAATTTACCAAAGCTACTCCGGAATTTACACTTTTTGAATGCATAGGCCTAATTAAGATATGGGAGGTATATTCCATAAAGATTTTGAAACTACAGATAGAACTATGGTATATTATTAGTTACCAATAATAAAGCATGATGCGAGACTGGACTGGTTACTTTACCTTAAAGTGGTAAAGATGTGGAGTAAAATGTTGGTGGTTTTCTCATAGATTTTCCCATCATTTAGGGAAATGATTCATTGCTCAGCCTTGGCAGAGATGTATAGTCTCAGAATGCTTTGTTGAATTAAGTAATTCTATAAAATTTTCGAAGTGACTGAGTACCATGAATATGATCCTGATACCTGGTACCAGCTCACTAGAGGTACCAGTGGTTAGGCAGTTCCTCTTCATTATCTCTACTTTTACCTCAGGCGGCCATCACCCGTCACCCAATAATGGAGGAACTCGTAGAGGAAGTTCAGAAGCTGGATGTGGATAAGCAGAGATGGTTGTTGGTGGAGCTTTTATCTTCTCACCAACCAGATACGCAGCTCTCTCTCCTTACCCCAGTACTATCGGCTGCACCAGGGTAGGTCTATTAGGTTCTTTTCTCTATTATTTGCCAGAATGTTTTTGTCTCTAGCCTTCATTTTGTTTTCATGCAGTAATGACAATCGCTTGCCAATGGTTAAATTAATGCTCTTCCTGCGCCAGCCCAGGGATGTTATAGGAAACATTGGTGGTTGTATCTCTATCCATTTTACTTTCCATTATTCAGGATGCTTCCTATTGGCAGGTATGTCAAATGGCGAGTTACCTGTCTACTTAACACACACATCATGCCAGACTTGGTATCTCTGCTGCCACCTGAACTACAGTTGGCAGTGCTCTCATATGTTGATGGTATAAGCCTTCTCAATGCCTGCAGAGTCTCCCACAACTGGTGCAGGTACAATATATACAGTACAGTAATGGAGTTAGGTACTGTCCTTGCATTGCAATATTAACTTACTGTATTAAATGGATATTTTTTTAGTACTTTTTATTGTTGAACTTAAAAATCTTGTAAATTTCAAAAAAAATTCTAACCAATAGGCCTACAATTTTTGTCTAAATCCCTTAATATTAACAGTCTGTAAGGGGTGTTTAACTTTTTCCTCATGAGTTTCTTAGATAAGGTACTTTCAGTATTGCATGCCTGTATTTCTAATATATTTTCTTTTTCACATTTTTAGCCTCATTGGTAGTCACCAGCAACTATGGTCAGACAAGTGTCGCCATCTGGGTATCAACCTGTCCCCAGCTCCACCCTGGCCCTCCCACTTTCACCCCTTAGACTGGCAAAGGGTTTATGTGGGTGTGGTGAGGCAGTCTGCGGCTCTCAAATGTGGACGAGCCTTTTCTCAGCGCTGGATGCACCTCCATAACTGTACTACACCCATCAAGGCTGTAGATTACAAGGAAGGCTACCTCTGCACTGGTAGGTTGAGTTTAGTGCTTTATTTTTATACAAGTTCTCCATTACCCACACGCAGTATAGTATTTAAGATTAGGCATTATTGTTGGAGAGGTAAGCTTAATTAAGTTAAGTGGGGTGAGTGTAGGTAAAAGGCACAGTAATATGAATATACTAATTCCATACTGTATTGAAATACACTAATCACATACTGTATATCTTGGCAGTGTCTGAAGCAGATCAGGTGACCATATGGCATCTTGGACTGAATGTGGCAGTACTCACCTTCTCCTGCCAGCGTACTGTCTCTTGCCTCTGCCTCCATCCTGCCTCTCTCCTCCTCTGTGGACACTTCACTGGCATGCTCACCTCGTGGGACCTCTCTGCTATGCCTCGCCCCTCCCAATCATCTGGCAACCATAAGCCCCCTCCCTACCCCAGTCCACCTCAAGCTGAACCTGGAGCCTTGGTTAATAAATTTAAGATGCATGCTGGTCCGGTCTTCTCCTGTGACTTCTCAGAGGAGCTGGATGTTATGGTGAGTGGTGGAGCAGACGAGTGCCTCAAGCTGTGGTCTCTCTCATCAGGCCTGGTCTTGCATTCCCTAGCCTTTCGGGATCACTGGGTACTAAGGGTCAAATTGCTTCCTGCCTCAACCTCCTCTACCTTACCTGATCAGTCTGCAAAACACCGGGTTATTTATATGACAAGGCAACGAGTGTCAAAATTAAGTTGGCCAGCTGTATGTAAGCAAAACTGTGTGAAACGTAAGTGTACGATGTGTGAGGGGAAGACAGCTAGATGTAAACAGAATGGTGTGCAAGCTGAGAGTGGGTCTTTTGAAGAATGTTTTAGTTTTGTATCTGAGAATAGTGGTGCTACTAGTAGTAATAGTTCCATACATCGAGGTGGTGTAACCCAAGAAAATACACTTTGCAAAAGTTGTGATAGTTGTGCCAGTGGTAAAGTGACAATTGAAGGTAGTGTGGGAGACTCAACCAGTGAGAGTAGAAATATCAATAATTCTTCAGTAAACACAGCAAGCAGTGAAGCAGACTCTCAAGTAAAAAGACATGGGATTCTTGATAAAATATCCGAAGATGGCAGTATTGACTTGAATTACAGTGACCATGGAATATTTACCCCAGGACTACAGTTGTCAAGTAAACATATTGCCCTCGTTCAGCAAGACCTGGATGAGAAAAGTGCCAAACTGTTTCTGTTTGACATAAACACATTAGCCCCTATACGGACCCTTGCCTTGTGGTTTAAAGTGAAGAAGCTACTGGCATTGGGAAATCGGTATGCCCTGCTTTTGACCCCTGGCTCCATGCTCTACTCCTCCACTCTGACAGTGTTGGATGTGGTTACTGGGGAGGAAGCTGGCTCGTCCACTGTGCCTCACTCCAAGTATGTACAATATCTATCTTTAGTACTCAAATATAGTTTCCTTGTCTGAAGTTATAACTCTAGAAAGATGAGGATTTTTTTAGTGACAAATTTAAATCTTCTAGTGTGAGTTCAGATATAGCACAGTACCAGTATCTAAGATAATACTGTAAACTGATGTTTAGGGTTTAATTGAAATGGTTTTTAACTTTCTTATGTCATTATTGTTCCTCATTGCAGAAGATGAGTCACAGCAAAATATTGATTATAGAGGAGCTACAGTGCACAAAAACTGTATGAAGATGGGATCAAAGATGAACATGAAAAATACCAAGGCATTGACCAGGTAGCATGATGAACAAATCAAAGTTGGGGAGAAAAAACTTGAAAGGATCTGAGAATACACATATTCCCTATACTGTACATGGACAAATTATTGTGATAACCAGTCCATATGAGGGAAAGAAAAAGAATAGGTATGAGATGGAGTGCATTCAGAAAACAAAATATATTATAGGCTACTGAATACTGCCTCATTAATAGCAATTTACCTCTCTATGAACAGTAGTTATTAATAGTTCAGTATTATATCAGTGTACCCTACAGGTTCTAACCAATGGACCAGATATCTGGAGCCTTTCAATATTAATTTTCTAACACTGGACAAAAACTTTATGCCAATTACCAAGGCACACACAGATTTTCTTTGCTACTCTGCCTATCCATTAAATAGATGCATGATTCTTTATTCAACTTGCTCAAGCATACGTATCAGCTAAAAAATAAAAACCTACTCCAGGATGACCACACCAGACGGGGCACAGATTGTGGTTGGTGAGACTGGGTGGCTAGATGGCCTGGGCCCCCACCTACCTCAGCCCCCCTTGGCTCTGGCCCCTAGTTTCAAACACCGGTCCAGGGGATGTACCAGCTGCAAGTCAAACCAGCCAGGTGACTGTGATAGTTCAGCAGCTGCTTATAACATGTCAAGCTTTAGTCGAGACGGTGAGTGGGGCTCTATTGGTTACTCTAAGGCTATTTCATTGTCATCTTGTTAAAAATATTAGTAATGATAATAATAAAAATCTTATTTTATCTTCCAGAGTGTACTTATATTTATATACTGTATATAAGAGAGAGGGGGTTGAAGAGAGCATTTAAGAGCAAAGCAGATATTGGTATCTAGATTATCTATCCACTGGAAGAGTACATTTATTCACTATTGTTTAGCTACATCATTGACATATCCAGTAATTCTTTTATTCTGCTTTTCTAATTGCACCATGTTCCACTGTTAGTTTAGCATTGATATGGTCTATGTTTTACCTTTACAGGTAGAGCGTGTATCAGTGCATGTGTAGGAACTTGCGAAGGAGGGTGTCTCCCCTGCACCTCTAACAGCCACTCACCGGTGCATACTTCCGTGGATGTGTTCTGTGGTCAGCATCAGAAGTGTGCATCCCAGGGAGGCACCAACTCGATCCCTTTGACTAACCTCAAGCTGGGTTCAGGAGGCCACTTGGTGTTGGCAGCTGGGGTGCAGACTGAGCCAGGGCGATTGTTCACTCTATGGTGGGCTGAGGTGGGAATGGAGGAAAAACACAAGAAGGAGTGAATCTGAAGGTGAAGGAAGAAAGAAAGCATCAATTGCATTTTTAACATTGGAAGGAAATAACATTATAGTACACATACCTGTATTATAATTTTTGATCCATTACATATTCTGTAATTTATGATTAATGTATAGCATCAATCCTGGTACAGTATCTGGTACCAAAAATACTAACGGCAATCTTTTCTTTGACTTAATTATATCAAGGAAGTTATGGGGCCATGTGGTATCTGAGATGAAAGCTACATCACTGGACTTGGTACTCCAACACTGAGGATATAACCAAAGAGATTGACCATATCCTTCATTATAATGAAGAGGTAATAATTATGTACAGGTACTGTAGTGGCACCAGCTGCCCGATATGGTACGTAGTGTTTTGGATCCACAAGTAATTGCATGAAACAGTTAGCCTACCATGGACTTAATAATAAGGAAAGTTTCTAGTCTGGAAATTAAGATACCATATAATTAATTTGATTAATTAGTCCCTGCAGTTATGTTTTTACTAAGGTGAAATTACAGCCATTCAAGTAATCCTAATACAGTATAGATATACAGTACAGTAGTTCACTTCTCTGTATTCCAGTTTCATTGTATGTCTTTTGAAGTAATGTTAGTTGATATAGGTAAAATAATTTTCCCAATTAAAATGCTGCCACACACTGCAATGATTCTGGTTGGATTTTATAAAAAATACAGTACTGAAAGGAATTGTATGTTGTGCTCATGAATTTTAACTAACAGTATGATATATTATATGCTTTTGGTAGTTCTATATGTCTTTTCATAAGGCAAAAATAATGTAGGTATAGACACATTTATATGAATGAGAACTGACAGGCCATCATTTACAAAGGCAACACCTGGTGATAGGTGTATAATATTTGTATATACAGTACAGGGCAAGTAGTTAATGTAAAACATTCATGTAATAATTTTTAACAATTATAATGGTTATTCCAATGTCTTGTATATATGTTTTTTCATGTTACAAATGCATGTATAGCTAATGAGACATAAACAAATTTTATATAACCGGTCTGTTTTTTGCTCCAGTGAGGTGACTTTACTTAACTTGTTTAGCAGGACATCTCATACCATGTGAATATGAAGAACAGGTCAAAGTATATTTATCTATCTTGATTTTTTTTTTATATGAGGAATTATTCCAGAATGTGACATGTTCCTCTGTCTAACTTTATGAGAAATCTGGAGCAGAAATTACATAGGATATTCCTCAGCGAATTAACTACAGTACAATATAAAAAGAAAGATAAAGTCAAGGAGGGAATATAAGGCAAGAAGGAAGGAGAAAGGGAAATATATTAAATGGAGAGAGTAAGGGAAAAAGACAAAAGGCTTGGGAGAGGATGTTTAAAAGCTGGATGACGGAGAGTGAAGTAAAAAATATCTGAAATCGATACTGAAATTCGTGGAAGGTTTTTTACACTGGGCAGGTCAGGAAGGATGAGCCCAGAGGTTTTAACGTCCAGTTGAAAGTTTGAAAAATATATTATTATTATTATTCGAGTATGTATACATAAACACATTCCTGTATACACGCACATACACCCATGCACCCACACTCACGCAAACATACATTCAAATTCATTTATCAATACAGCGGCACATATAACTATATTTACACAGCCATGACAACAAAACATATAGGTACAACAACATTTTTTATGAATGGTAAATATATAAACTTCAAGGTAATTTATAGCCCAGCTTGTGCGGGGTTTAAATCTAAAATACTGCATTGTTGTTTTGATTATTGAACGACGGGGATATTAATGTGACATATAGACATTTTTCAGTCATTAGTCGTCATATTACGTAGGCATGCTGTAATTTATCTGCTAATCTTTCATTTATTTTCTAACTTTGCATGGTAGCCTGGTAACTCTTCCCTCCTACAGAAAAAATTGTCTGGTAAAAGAAAAAAAAAAGAAAAAAAACACACACACACACACACATCATCCTTTTTTCTCGGCTGATGATACATTCGTGCAGAAGTGGCAGCTGCGTAATAATGTCAAGCTAAGTGTTCTTTTCCTATCTCGCTGGATTTAAAAAAAAAAAAAAAAATCAACGGCATCAACATCATATTTGGCTGATCAGATTAACCCCAAACAATCACAGCATCGAGTCCAAGCTCACGAATGCAGATTTGCATAGACATTACACTTCTGACAGTACTGCTCACGGTATAATGACTAGAGTTATTATACCGTGATACTGCTGTAGTGCAGATGTCACATGTACGATTCTAGATCATCGGCTTCGGCTTTAATAAAAAAAAATCAGGTGATTCAGAGAGGGGATTCGAACGTTGCCGGCAGAGATTACTACTTATGAAGCCTAACCCGGGCGGCCGCGAGTTATTTAGAATCCCCCTTTTTTATTTCACCAGCTATGGTTTTATTTTTCAGCACAGCATTGATTTTCTTACTGTCCTTTGGAAGAAAATATATTAAGCTAATCAAGATGACTAACATTGTTTGGATAAGCATCAATTTAGTCCTTCCCTATAGGCTACAGAGAATAGGACTACTGTTACTGTGTAATAGAAATGAAAGCCACCACCAGGCACTGCGCCGCACCTTCTCCGTCACTCTCAAGGGCACTTGCCTGTGGCACTTGCTCATGACACCTTATGAAAAGACACTTTATTTCTTGTAAACCTTATTAAGTAATATTTCACGGCAGACCAACTCACGCACTGTTGTGTGGAAAGTTCGTTCCCAAATTTTTATCTCACAAATCCACACTTTCCACCAACCCCTTTCATATTTTGGATATGTAGCCTATATATATATCTACGTTCTGCAACCTAAACACCACGCCCACTTATCACAACCTGTCAAACTCTCAAAACTATAACAATCTGCCTGGAATCTCCTACTATTTTCGAGTAATATTGCTTACAACATATTTAATTAATCACCGGAAAAGTATTTTGTGAGATTAAATTGTAACTCTGATACCACAGAGCCAATGATGAAGCCATGGGGTACATTTGGGTAAACTATTAATGCAAAATATGCCACCAAAATACCGGAACCCCTGTGACCGGAACTTGAGGATGAGGTGCCGTTAAAAAGATAACACATATTAAAATAATCTACTTTGTGTATTCTAAACTAATCCTCATGGGCGTTTTTTAACTTTTTTACATTTTACGGCTTATATAGGATAAATTTGAGTATACTTTATTATATATCCGATAAAGACCTATAAATTAATACGGTGGAAAATTGGAAACTACTACGAGTTAATACAATAAATAAGAAGAATACTGGTGCATCTTTGATCATGGAAGAAAAAGGATAAATTTGAGTACTGTACACGTTATTATATATCCGATAAAGAGCTATAAATTATTAATAACGTGGATAACTGGAAACTACTAGCAATTATCCGATAAAGAACTATAAATTAATAACGTGGAAAACTGGAAACTACTATTAATTACAAATTAATAAGAATAAAACTGCTGGTGCCTCTTTGATCATGGAGGAAGAAGAACGAGGACCAGCCCGTAATGTTGGTGAATTAACTCTGGCTTGTATTGAACTGGCAGCCAAACTTGATGAATTACAAGACCAAGAGGAAAAAATGTCATGCATCGATGAACATATCAAGACATATACCTCCAACCAAATACCGATGATAGATTTTGAGTCGGGTAAGTCTTATACGTAGAGTAATTGCATGTCTTGTGTACAAATGACAAAGTAATGTACAGTACAGTGACAGCACATGATCCTTGACCAGATTTCCCCTTACACCCTGATCAAGGATTATGTGCCGCGACTGTACAATACTAGTATGTTGGCAGAAACCTGACATGAGGATAGAACATTTTTGACTGGAAGCATTTTGTTCTCATGAGCTGATGATATAGAACTCGACTATTATTTTTAAAAATAAAGTTTGTGCTCTACTTAATAGTACAGATTTACTAGGGCTGGAGTGGTTCAATGTTGGCCGACCACTGAGCCTGGAAAAGGATCTGGAGGGTCGGGTAAGTGTACTGGACTTCTTCACTTACTGCTGCATCAACTGCCTCCATATTTTGCCTGATCTGGAGGCCCTTGAGGAAGTTCACCCTCCAACAACTGGGGACGTTCTTGTGGTAAGCATGGGATGAAGTACAGTCATTACAGTGCTCCCAAAACTCACTTTAACCCTTACGCTGCCGTATTGTTTGCATTTGCAAACTGGTATATACCGGATTATTAAATATTAAGGAATTATTACCTGAGTATAATGAAAAAATAGTCTGTTGTATCTGTATTAGAATGCAAGAGTTTATTTGCAATAACTGTGTGGGAATAAGATTTTCATCTGGTGAAATTCAAATTTTGGGCGGGAATTGACGAACGCCTGTAGAGGCCTACTCCCTCCGACCTTCTACCTCTCCCACAGTGATACCAGCTCAGGTTGGCTTGACGAAATTTCCCTACCATCAACTTTAGAATTTACCTTAATTATTCCCTGATTACTCGTGAACATTGACGGTCTTTTTGAAATTATTTTCGACTGGTAGAAATTTCCCTGTATACCCTTGAACAATCTTTATATAATTTCCCTGTGAACTTCAAAATTTTATAAAACAGAGAATGTTCCCTGCACCTGGCAACACTGGCCTCCCTTGCTCGCAGCCCGTAGTAGAGATGCAGCAGTATTGCCACTCGTAAATGGCTTACAGTATAATTATTATTTTGTTATCAGCAATACATACATTTTGCCTATTTTCTTTTTGCTCATATGTGTATATGAATAAATACTCTTGTCCTTGAACTACTAAAACTAAGTAATGACTGATTTATTCAATACTTGTTATGCCTTTGCCACCTCAACCTCCCTCCCACTATAGCCTAATAGTTATGTTCCCACTAAATACTTGTAACTCAGAAAGCATAGCAGTGATAACCACTGCACACATAATAATAATAATAATAATAATAGAGGCGAGATAGATCAGAAAAGATAATTAAAGTAGAATTTCCAAGCAAACATATGTTTTGGTAAGTTGTCAAACAGCAGAAACTTATTATCTGCTGGGCAAGCTGAGATGAACTTGGCAAACAGAAAGTTATTATTATTATATATAGGACTAGCATGAGGCCCATAAGAGCTTATGTCACTCATAGGAAGATATATTTGTGTTATAAAGAGGTGTATCTATATGGCAAACGGGAAGTATTTGTAGTAGCCTAATGGAAACAGTAAAATATTACATCTATTTAGGAATATAACTAAAGACTTATCAATTGTTATTCTTAGAGGAGGAATGAAAAAAATATCACGTACCACAGACTAGTGAGGAACTATGACAAAAACTAAAAATACGTAGCCTATTAGGCCCTATAAACCATTATAGAAGCCTTGTACAAATATCCATTACTTACATAATACGAATAATAAAATAAATTTCATCGTTGTTCAATTTACAATACATGCTTTACTGTACAAATCTATACATTAATTATTATTTTGTCCTTATAACAATCTCTGGGTGGATGGGTGAATAATAAGGCCCGAGACACACAGGTTCTTTGTGATGGTTACACAAGGATCAACACACACTTGTCACACAGTAACACCACTGTAGTGGGAACGTGAAGGTGAAGAAAATTCACAATGGTAGACAAATGATATATTACCATACAGTTTATAGCCTCTTCAGTGGTGAATAGTCAAAGTACGTGTGTGTGGTCCTTGTATGTTCACCACAAACCGTCCGTGTGTCCTCTCTGGGCCTAATTATTCAATAACATAAAATTTTCAAACATATAAATATAGCCTACTGTACACCATATAAATAATAAATGGTAAATACTAATATAAAAAGTTCCAATCATATAATTTATTGACGTATTACGACGAAATAACAAAAACCACGGCCGCCGGTCGGTTATAAAGTTATAAACCAAAACGAGCTGCCAGAATACTGGCTAGTAGGCTCCAATGAACATAAGTTTACCACCTAATGTCTCATATTATACTCCAACAACTGTCCTGGCTGAGTTTTGTGTTTGGTGCCAAACCATGGTGAGTTGTCAGTAACCACCTAGTACCTAAACCTATCATTCCCACTTTTAAACAATTATTATAAGTGAAAACAGCATATGCTGTCGGTGGCACTGGGGAGTGCCAGGGTTGCAAGTATGGATACGAAAGTATCCTTTGGATACTTTTTGATGTTACTGATACGTTTTTACGACGCTGGACAAAAGGATACGAAATTGAATGAGGAGGACAAAAATGGATACGTTTTGCTATTTTTATTAAAGAATTGGATACTTTTTAATATTAATTTGCTTACAGTCATTATTTTTTACGAAAAAGTGAACACCAATCAGAATATTTTCCCAAGTGAAACTGATAAAGACTGACATAAGAAATAAACTTAACACAGAGTCAATAAATGGACTGTAACTAAGCAAAGGTAATGGGGGAGCAGTTTATTGCTATCAATGGGAGCCAAGTAATTTGATGATAAAGTCTGCTCAAAATGTTTTCAGTTAAAAGTAATTGAAGCATATGTAGCTCTATAGGCAGAAAAAGTAAATTTGCTTTTGTTGTTTTATAGTTGTGTTTAGTTAAGGTTGTCATTTATTCATATTTTGTAGTGTAAGTGAACAGTATAATATTATATAAAACTATTCTTGCATACCACTAGTCAAATACAGGCTGCCATTGAGAACATGGAGAAATAAGTGTGCAATATTGTACTATCATAATTTGTGCTTCTTTAGTTTAAAGTTTTTTTTTTATTAATAGTTTGTATTGCACTTAAATTAATACATTCTGTACAATGACGCTCTTTTGCCCTTTTGGGACGTGCTATTTTTAGGAGTGTAGATTCGCGCGCTCATAGGTTTAAATACTTAAATAAATAATGTTCTTGGAAGACCCAAACAGTAGTTTAAGTTTCGCTCCAACTTTGTAGTGTACAACCATTCTCTGTGAGTCCATCACCAGGCAGCACATAGCAACTTGGCTGCCAACCGTATGATGTCTAAAAAGACTGTAAGAATTATTACTTATTTTAAAGCACATTCCTCATTAACTATAATGCATTTTTTTTTAAGAAAAAATATTGGATACCTTTTGGATACTATTTTACATTATTTGGATACGTTTTGTATATTTTGGATACGTTTTTGGATACATTTATATTTTCCCCACTTGCAACACTGGGGAGTGCTCTGTTGCTAACAGCATATGCTGTCGGCGGCAGTGTAAGGGTTAAAATACAGCAATGTACTGGACAATCTGACACAAGGGATGATGTTATTTCAACTTATTTGGAATGGTAAAAATACAATTCACATGTCCATACATATTTGCAGTCAAATGTTGGCTTTGATTTACTTATTACTCGTAACATTGGCTTATTAGCATTGCTTACCGAACTTACTGAGACGATGCGTAGTCATTCAGCTTGTTTCATACTGTTTGTTATGTTGTCCTTCGCAGCACACATTAAGGATAGTTTTGGGAGTTACAGAACATGTAATGTTGTTAATGTAGATGGGTAAAAGTTTGGTGTACTTTGTCTTGATTTGTACAAAGTTTACTAAGAACACTCAAGAAAAGAGAGGGGTGCATGATAATATTTCAGGGCTATATATAATATTATTAGACCAAACTAAGCTCATACAATACTGGGAAGTGTCTCAGTTCCCTTGTAGTGACTGTAATTAGTGCTGCACAACTGTTTATGAAATATCTAAAAATATATATAATCTACAGGTTGGTGTTCATTTAGCCAAATTTGAAAATGAACGTGTGTCTGCCATCAAGAGATACCATATCCACCACCCTGTAGTTAATGATGCCCAGGCTGTGTTGTGGACAAAGCTTGGTATTGCCTGCTGGCCCACTTTGCTCATCCTGGGTCAATGTTTAATATAGCAAGAATTGAGATTCTTTTTATACTGTATATTTTTTGTCAGATGGTTAGTGGGGGAGAAGAAAAGAACAAATGAGGAACTGGGAAGGAGAAGGAATCAGAATTAAACAAAAAATTTAAATTCTGTTCTGGAAAGAGGTCAGGAAATGCTGGAATGAAAAAGGGAAAAAGGGTGAAAATGCTAGAGATAGGAATGGATACCAAAAGAATTGAAAGAGCCAATTGGTATAGTGTAATTACTCAGTTGATACATATAGAAAGGTTGAGGGTGATATGAGTAAACATTTCCATACTAAATTACAATTGTTTCAAATTTAGATGTGGATAAATGAGTAATACAGTAGTATGAAGATAGAATGACATGGGATGAGGGAGAATGCCCCTCAGAAGGGAGCTGTTCTTTGAGGTAAACTGATAACTGTTTTGAATTTCAGGTCCTAGTGGATCTCCCTTGTTTGTGCTGGTTGGGGAGGGACATCGGGATAGACTTTTGTTGTATGTCAACACTGCAGTTCAGTACTTTTCTAAACAAAGGTAATAATAATATTTCTATAATTATTTTTGTAGGGGAGGTGGTTGCAATGGCGCTCCATTTGTTTCCATTTATAACTCATGTATTTGAAACTGATGTGCTTACCGTTGTATATTCCATTCATTTTTATGGTGGTTAAGGAGATCGTAATACCATATGACCGGTGAGAGATGAATAGAAAACCATAACAGAGAAAGAAAAAGTGAGATAAGAAAGAAATTAAATGACAGAAGAAAACTGATGATTTAATAAAATGTACATGCCATGGAAATTCATTTGTACATCATTAGAGCTGCCGTGGCTCTGTTCTGTCTAGCAAATTTAAGTTGAGCTGAATAAACTCACGTTATTGGATGTTCTGCCATGTTTTTCTCTCTTTTTTTCTTCTCTCCCTTTATGTATTCGTCACAGCAAATCATCTATCTCCATCCTGCCCCTTGCATCCTTCTCTGTCACACCAACCCCTACAAAGTCTCCTAATTTTCCTTCATCTGTTCATAGAGTATACTGCACTGAAGAGAGATATTCCTTCCTCAAAATTATACTACATTAGGCAAGAAATGACACAGCTAAAACATTAATTAACGGAAGTACTAGAATGACTGTAGTGCTACAGAAGTATAGGAAATTTATCACTAATGCACTTTGAATTGATTTTAATAATATGAATTTTGCAGTTTGTTGACCAGATTTCCAGTTCCTCTCTCTCCTTCAACTCACTTGGAGGCAACAGGCTCCATACTGATGTTCCCTGGTAAAGTTGCTGTGTATCCCAGTGGTATTATTGTGTCCGACTCTGGCCACAACAGGATAATTCTGGCTGACACAGAGGGAATTGTTAAGGTAAAGATATTGTTATAATCTAAAAGCCTATTTTTCCTATGCACAGATTAAAATTTTTGTGATGTTGTCAGTTTGTTGTGTGTTGGTTGTCTCTCTCTGGTTAAGATTTAAAACCAGTCACCGAGTCCTGGTATTCCAATATTATACATTCAAAGCTACCATTGTGGATGCTGTGTGCTCCATACACTACCCATCTGTTTTGTATTTATAGTTACTATGTAATATTGTATTATTGTTAACAGGTGGTGATAGGTTCAGGCAGACGTGGATTTTCTGATGGGTGTTTTACCAGTACCAGTTTCAACAACCCTCAGGGAGTCACATTCCTCCACCCCAACACCATCTTTGTTGCTGACACTGACAACCATGCAATACGACAGGTAGTTACTGTACAGATTCCTTAGTTTGTGACTGATGTTATTAGAATTATTAGAAGAGTTGCTGTCACCCCAGCTGACAACTTTGTCTCATTCTCTCTCTCTTACCATGTCAGTTTCTATCACTTCACTGTTGCTGTTGTTAACATCTCTCTTCACCTTTTATATTACTCAACCATTTAATAGTTTCCTTTTTTCTCATAGATTAGATGGCATGTTTCAACTCCTGTTATTCACATGATCATCTGTATTTTCAATAGAGAAGATAAAAATAAGTAAGAGAGAGTGTTGTTTGCTTGTGGTGACTCAATTAAAGCCTGCCAACTCCCAACTGTTGGTTGTTGTTGTTGTTGTTGTTGTTGAAGTTCCTCAAGCTGTCTGGCCGAGCAGCCCCGAGCTCCTGAGGAAGGTCATGGCCTGAACCGGGCTTTCCCACAGTACCCTCAGAGAGTGTATGCTGTGTTGTTGGCGAGTGTGGTTGTGTGCGTTGCAGTCTTCAATAATGTGTTTAATAGAATGGGGTGCTGTGTTGCATCCCGGACAGGCATCCGCAATGGCTCCATCCAGCCTCTTCTGATATGTCAGAAGGGCCGGGTGATGGCCACACCGCAGCCTGGCCAGGTGGACTCTGTCCTCACGGGGAAGGGAGGATTCGGATGGGTGGATGTCAGGAGGTCGTGCATGCAGCTGAGTGTTGTTTTTGAGTGTTTGGATGGATTAACGAGTGATTTGAGTATGGATGTGTTTCTGGAGATTGGTTTGGGGTGGGCAGGGTGTAAGAGATGATAGTATTTATGTATGGTATCGTGTACTGGGTGTCGTTTTGATGTTCCTTGGCATGTGTGGGTGTTGTGCCATGTAGTGTAGTGGATGGTGTGGGTTTATGGAGGCTGCAGCAAGTGTTTGTGTGCCTCTCATGTCAAGGTGATCCTTGATTTTGAGGACTTTGGTAAATGCATGTACTTGCTAAATGTCTTTGTGCTTTATGTACAAATTTCCATTTTCTTACCCATGTTGCATTATTTTGAATCCTTGCTATAGTCTTCATATACCGGTATTATCTTATTATTCACCTTATTTTTAAAAACCACATATCTCAGACAAGCATGAACTCAGAGATCACTGTATTTTACAGTTGAAAGTTTTGTCATAATCCTGTATAAGTGTGTGTGGGCTCATTTTGCAATTTAATATATATCAGGTCTTGAAAGCATGTTTTGTAATTTTCTGTGTACACTAGGTGGATCTTCTTCTGGAGACTGTGACAACTATTGCTGGAACAGGCCAGCAAGGAACAGATCTTGAGGGTGGAAACTTGGGGGCATCTCAGGTAGGAAGGATTGAAAACATTTCATGATATATTGTATAATTACTGTACTGTATATAGATTTATTTGTGAAGGAAAGAGTTGCACTTGCCTTTTGATCATTTGTAAAGGAAAATTGAAACCTACTTCATTACTTGTAATTTTGAACATTCTGACATGCCAATATATTTGACCCCTGGTTCTGAAATCATATGAGATGTATGGTTTTAACTTGTAGGCTATATCTTCACCCTGGGATGTTTGCTTGGGAAGGAGTGTAGATCAAACTGAAGATCAGGTGGAAAATCTGCTGCTGGTGGCCATGGCTGGGAGTCATCAGATCTGGGGAATCTTTCTCTCAGATGGCCAGTGGCTCAAAGGAAGGTAAGTTTTTGTTATACAATAATCTGTTTGCATTTATGACTGAAATAATGTATGGCACTGTTGTATATTTATCAAGATATCAAGAGCTCAGGACATCTTTCTTACAGCATCACTAACTTTAATCATTCTGTTTGCCAATTTTTAATGATCTACTTTCCCATGATGTCTAAACCACTTCAGAATGTTTTCCTCAAATATTTATCTTGCATTCAATTATTCCAGTTCATATAAACAAGGAACAGTGGTTTGACTGGCAGGCAGTGGATCAGAAGAAAATAGGAATACTACTTACCCACTGAAAGCTGGCTTTGCACAGCCTTCAGGTGTGACTCTGTCCTCATGGTCAGGTGAACCAGAGCTGTACGTTGCTGATGCTGAGAGCTCATCAGTGAGGAAATTTAATCTGAAGAATGGTGCTGTCAAGTCTGTTGTGGGAGGTGCCCGAGATCCTTTAGTAATTATAACACAATTCTCTCCTTTTCATAGTAGCACCATTAATCCTGATCCTGTCCTCTGCATTAATCCTAAACACTTATCTCTTTTAAAGTATTCTGCATTATTTCATATATGCTATATGATTTCAGCATTATATAAATTTAAATTACAGTATATGAACTGATGTGTAAGTGAGGTTAGTTAATATGAGAATGGCAAAACTTGTTCATCATAGGAGTGGAATGGACGTTGGTAGTGGTGTGCTGTTGTTTTCAAGTGAAATGGTATCACCATTTGGGGAGGAGTAACATTTGGAGAGGAATGATAGTACCAAAGTTGAGGTGAGTTTGTATGGTCAGGAGGTGGAAAATGTGAACTCTATACTGTATTTTGGTGATATGAGTAAAAATGGAAATGCAGCAAAGATAGTGGGATACAATGTAGAATACAACAAGGTAAAAGGGTCACTGGTACACTAAGGAAGGGGATGAAGAACTGCAAGGTTAGCATAGATATAGAGATGGAGGAGCATTAGCAAAGAACAGAGCAATTAAGATGAATGTACAGTAGTTGGTTCACACCTGCCTTGTTAGGGACTATGGCATCGGGCAATAGATAGATTGTCATGAATTTGTATATACAGGACCTGTTTGCCTACGGAGACACTGATGGTAGTGGTGTGGAGGCAAGACTACAGCATCCCTTGGCTGTAGCAGTAGCATGTGTTGACCAGGCAATCTATGTAGCAGATTCTTACAATCATAAGGTGAACAATCATTATTTGTATGCTTTCTGGTTATAAATATAATAATGATAACCACATTCCCTGACTCATCTATATAAATACTGTATATTTATATCTTAGTAGTGTGCATTTGTTTCTGAAGTAATTTACTGTTGTATAGTTATTTAAAATTCAGACAAATACTGTATTTTTGAGTGTTACTACAGTATATGTATATTATTTTATAATTGTAACCATAAGATATTAAAAACTTCTTTCCCTTGCAGATTAAAGTTATACATCCTTCAGGCAAGAAATACACAATTTCAACGGTGGTTGGAAGTAAAAGTCTAGATACCGATATGAAGGTATGATACGGAGGCAGATATAACACCTGTTTATGGATATTGTTAAGCAACTGTTTCTCTATAGATTATCACACCATTCAGCACAATAAGAAAAATTGCGTATTGGCCCAACCGTATCTCCATTATACACTTCTGACCTTCATGATTATTGTGCAAGGATCTCATGGCTTTTCTTACTCACACAGCTTTCTCAAATATTTGTAACCAGGTTTGGAAGACCTCATTCACTCACCAATACAGTACAATTATTCTCTTGTCAGCTAAATGAACCAGGTGGAGTTTGTGTTAGTCTGGATGGCTCCTGCCTGTACATTGCTGACACTAATAATCACACCATCAAGATTTTATCTCTGAAAGACAGCATTCCTAAGGAGGTAAGTATGTGCCTACTAATGTGTCTGTGAATATATTCATGCAAATATCTACCCATCCTTGTGTCTGGTCGGTAAACCTCACCATTACACAGAAGTGAAAGATTACATAAGTTCTGTTGAATACATCTACAGTATTTGTAATTCAGAATGCACTTTTTTCAATAATACTAACGTCCACAGTTTCCACTACACTTTATTGATGAAAGTGACAGCCCAAGTCAAGATTTTCTCAATGACAACACCAGCTTGGCCCAGCTGGTCAGAGTCACTCTACCAATGGAAGAGAAGGATGCAAAGGAGCAGAGAGAGAGAGAAATCACTCTTAGAATAATACTTGAACTTCCAGAAAATGCTTCCTTAAACAAGGAAGCACCAAACAAGTGGAAACTGGTAGCTAGTGGTGAGTATAATTGGTTCCCATATGTATATGAATACATATGGTACTACTGTATTGTGGATGCCAGCGCTGTTTCCTTATATTATTTTAAAGGCAAAATATCAAAAGTGGGATTTCCTTGATTATTTTTTAACTTATTTTTATAATATTCATTTTTAGCTGTTTTTAATTTTTTAGTTAAGTTGTTTCTATATTGCCTGTAAGTTTCTTTATATGTTAGAGACCACTTATTTGCCAGTCTTCCCAATCTATTTTTTTCAGTAATACACCTTTTTAAAGCAGGGGTAATATATGGGCTGATGACATGCTTATTACTTACAGAAATTTTCCTTATTGGAATGTGCCTCTGAAATAGTGTATTGAATTCATTGAAAAAAAGATTAAAAGATTCGTTAGGACAGCCACATTGTAATACAAAATTCCAATTAACCTTTTCTAGATCATAACTAAAGTTATTGAGAGCTGAGTCAGTTATAGATCTCTTATAGACGTGTCCTGGGGGATCACATACTACATGTTTGAATTGTGATAATACTGGAAAATGATCTGAAATGTCCGAGTTAATTATATAGTTCCCGACATTTGCCTCTGCTTGTGTTGACCATATATGGTCAATAAGTGTGGCGGTAGTATCTGTGACTCTTGTATGTTTTGTGGTCAATGGAAATAGGGAAAATGTATACATTAGGTTACAGAATTCCAGAATATTGTTGTCACTGCATTTTAACAAATCTAAGTTGAAATCACCAAATGCAAAGATGCCTTGAAATTTTTTATCATAGGCTAAAGAGAAAATTTCGGTAAGAGCATTCATAAATTTATCTATGTTTCCACTCGGTGATCTATAAATACATAATAATAATGTTTTCTTCCCCACAATGGTTGTTTGAACACCAATACATTCTATGAATGTATCTACTTTTGAAAATTCACTAAGTTCAATGGAATGATAACAATGAGAAATGTACAAGGCTACACCACCACCATGTGTGTTCCTATAATTTGTAAACATTTTGTAGCCTGGTAGCTGGTAAAGGGAAACAAGGTGAGGGCTCAACCTGATTTCTGTAAGACCAAGGTTATTACATTTTGTATTTATATTACATAGAACGGTATCAACAAAGGATTGAAGATTTGTAGGAATTGACCGTATATTTAGAGTTAGGATGGTAACTTGATTGTTGCTAGGTATTGAAGCATTGTCAAGGTGAACGTATTTAGATCTAGGAAAATTTATGCGGCTAAATTGTGTGTAAAGATTCTCAACATTCAAGTTGCCATTATATTTATCTTCAGCTTTAAAAATATCAAGGTCATTGATATCTTGTACATTGAAAGTCATTGCGAGAATGAGAAAATTATGATAGTAATTAAAATAACATTAATAATGGGTCACATTTGGTTGCCAGAAGGGTATGTGCAAGTGACGTGTGTTTATTGATAATTATTGCCGTCCATGCTTGACACTGTAAACATCATAATAAATTATAATGGACTTCTTAATTCTCTCGGTGGTTGTGGTTTAAAGGGAGATTCTCTTGTTGGTAAATTGGAAGGCTACTGATTCCTCTTTACACATTGGCCATCCATTGGGTCCCTAGAGTGAGTTCGGATACCAGCCCTTTCAGTGATGTTTATTTTGCCAGCCAGTTGATACATATGGAAAAGCTTGTTATTTCAGTATAAATGGCAATAGGGCAAAACCACTGAGGGTATAGTGAAGCTGGATTAACACACTAACGCACAATATCCGGATTGCGGAAAGCGGAATGGCCGTCCATAAGGCTAATCCCTGTGTTTTTAATCCGTTTTAATGCATACGATAATGGACAAACAGACCAAGGTTGTGATAGGCTTTTGGTGGGTATGGATCGGCGGCAGTGGTCAGTAATGGAATGACAGGAATGTATGGTATTCATTATAAAGTGTGGTGTAATTAGTGGATTGTGGTGGTGATATTTGTAGTGAGTGGTTAAATGAGTATATATTAGGGTATTAAAGTAAAAAAAAACAAGATTAAAGTTAAAAAACATTGTTTCATTGATGCAAAGTAATTGGGATATGAAAAAGTCTAATTTGCAACTCTTGTTCTGGGACCCTTACGACACGTACAGTAATTCCTTTTTAAAATTATATATATATGTATGCTTGTGACAATAAAGTAATTCAGTTATAATTACACACTATGATCAATTCATATGATCTCTCCAAAATAAGTTTCCCTCACGTTAATACAAGAAAATATTGCATTATATTTTATTAATAAGGTTCCAATGATGTCTCACTTCTTCGTAGGACACGTGGTTCACTTTTGGGAATACTGTAGTGCTTGTGAGTGTGATGTCATTTATCGTGATTATTCATCGTATTATGAAGCCTACTAGTGTTTCTCCTATCGTGACACAAACCTCGAGACAATGCTAGAGAGAGTGGTGAGCTACCCAGTACCCACCCCGTGTTTACGCAGACGTGAATAATAGAAACCAACGAGTGATGCAGAGTGACAACTGACAAGGCCTGCCCAGCTAAGTGTTCCCCCAATATGGCGTACATATGTGTGTCCTTCATCAACTACTGTACAACACATGATGGGGATCTGGGAGACTCCAAGTGGTAAGAGCAGTTTTATGTTATATTTTTTAACTCTATTTTCGGTACATCTCATTTGCTGTTGATATTAATTTAGTGCTTGCATTATAATTTGGTATACTGGCCATTTTTCGAAAGGGTTCGTGGGTATCATTATAACATTACGTCGTTGTTCCATTAGTATTTACAGAATTTCGATATTGCACATTTACTTATGAAACAGGTTGCCTCGCAAAACAATTCGTGTATTACTTTTTGTTCTGGTAACGATATATCATTGTCGCTGCAGAAATTAATTACCCTTGCATTATTTTGTTCAGGCTGAAAAGTGCGGAGTTGCTAGTGTGTTATTGGATGTACTGTCTAATTTGTTTAATTGTAATGATTTTGTGTATTTATTTTTTCTTGGCTGGGGTTTTAGATCGTAGATGTGGATTTATGGTATAGTGACATTGCATACTGTAGCTGCAATTTACTTTTCTCAGCTGAGGGTTAACAATAATAGAAGTGACACCTGCACTGGACTGTTCTTGCTCACTGGCTACCTACGATAAACATACAGATAAAAAAATTAATAGTAAAACATAATTATTTGATTGATCATGTTGAGAAATAACAATCACAGCTTCTACTCAAGAGTATATCAACTGCAGCTCTGATTTGACACTACCATACATACATTACTGCCACTTTTACTGTACTGTACCTCCCAAATGTATCGTTGAAATAATGTGCTGTACAATCTACCACACCGGACGATGTTATTTGACACCTGTTACGAAAGGTGGCAAAAAGTTCTGCAAATAAATTATATAATGGTCACCACTACCGTCACCACCACTGACACGAGTACTAATGTGTCCTGAGGGAAAGTCAAGTTGTTTGTCCTTTTTCAAGTCAAACTTCTAAGTGGCCTATTCTCATCCCTCACCCCCCCCCTCTCTCTCTCTCTCTCTCGTCCATTACATACTATACATATATAAGGCTTGCCTCCCTTTAGTTTTACTCATGGCTCTCCATGCCAGTACATCCCTTTCCTATCACCCCCTCTTACCACCTGTGTCCTGCCTTCTCTTGTTTCTCCACCCTACCTTCCCCATTCTCAGTTTTCCTCTTCCATTTCTCCTCTATTTGCTTTCCACATATATTTCGTTACTTTTTCCACAATAGTCTCACTTATTTTTTATTGTCTTCCTGAACACACACACACACACTAAAGGAAATTGTACACAAACGTCATATCCGTGAGTATTGATGTACAGTCATCAGAAAAAAGTATTTTAAGCCATTCTGTCTATGCTAGTCTAGGCAAGGCGCTCAGTGTTGCCCTGTCTGTGTCTAAATAGTAAAATTATATATTTTTGGAGGCTCTACTGACATGCCTATTGTTAAAGCACTGCATATCAGTCATCTTACCTGCACACACACACACACACACACACACAGCTGATTCTCAACAGAACAGGTGATTCTGAGAATCGAACAGCTGGTTGTTGACAGTCTGGGCGCCAATTAAGAGTTGTGTTGTAAAGTTGGAAGAGTTTCCACTAGTGCTGCTGCCTGCTGTTGTTCTCTGTCTCTTTCTCTCTCCGGGCACATGGCCTTCAATGTTTGCACCAAGTTCATTCTCTCTCGCGTACTACGTCATACTCCTGCCTATCTTCTCTTTCTCCTGTTCATACTGTTGTTAAGGGGGCAGTACACTATTGGCGAATCTGGAGCAGCTAATTCATCCAAAATATTCCAACTAACAGGACATTCTTATATTTCTTCATTGGTCATCTTACCAAACATACTTTGCAGGAATCAAGGCACTACAGTGTACCAATAACTAGTTACTCTCCCATTAAAGTCCTATGTATCTGTCACAAAACTGGTGCCTTTTAATTTCTATTGTGTTGATATTTCTTACGTGATAGCAAACACGGTAAAATAAAGACTTTCCGAGTAAGAGTAGCGTGTAATGTAACCAAATAAGAATTAGGATAGGAAGAAAGTTTATTTTTCATTCTTTTCGGCCTGTAGCCTATCAGATGAACACAGACTCTGATTCAGGCTTATTACTCTGTCAATACGGTACCGATACTTTAGTTTGGTACACACAGCCTATCTGGAGAGAATTAGAAGTACAGTACTGGCCAAACAAAAATTAAATAGTGTTTGCGGGCTAGGCTGCATCGTATTCCCAGTTTAATTAGTTAGCATGTTAGGTTAATAAAGGATTACATTTCAGAGGCGTGTATTAACTCAGGGTTTTATAGCGGCTCCAATTACGTGTCGGAAATTAATATATAGCCTAGTATAATAAAGAATGTGTTCCAATATATTCAGTGTTATGTAAGAATGCAGTGAAAATAAATTAGTGACATTGAACTTGGTTAGGAAGATCATTGTCATTCATAATAGAGGCTAGAGTAAAAGTTAAATACGGTACGGTGCACAAAATCTATCGTCACTAGGGATGAATTTCATATTGAATGCAGGGATACCAATGTGGGGGAGAAGGACTGCTTTCAAAAGTTTCATTATTTGTGTCTTTTTGTATCAAGCAAAAGGTGTATAACTATACCTTACTTTTTCTTTTTTTTTCTTTTTTGTGCGTATGTACATGAAAAAGAATCAAGAACTGCACTAATTGCTTCATTTCGCCAACATCAGTCTATCCCCATATTCCGAAAAGAATAGCTGAAAGTCTTTACAGTTTTCTCTCGACTACCACGAGACGATTTTTCTCAACACCCAGTCTAAATGCAGGTGGAAGGAAATGGAACACACACACACTCTCTCTCTTACTTTTTAATACATACTGTAGATGGAAGAAAAAACGTAGCCAGTACCTTTTAAATTATTATCATTTTTTTTATCCCTCGAAGTTGGTAGATCAAAGTCCCATTACCATTTTTTCTTAACAGCTGGAGTTTTATCCTCTCTCTCTCTCTCTCTCTCTCTCTCTCTCTCTCTCTCTCTCTGCTTGAACGAGTGAGTGAAATACGAGTGTGTGAGTGAGAGGGGTTGGTAGGTGTGAGAGGAAAGCAGTGTAGCAGCCAGACATAACTTACCTTGACATGCGATAAATCACCCCAACCTGCCTGTCTGCCTGCCTTCCCGCCCTTGCTGCTATCTAATGCGTTTTAAATTAGCCCGTCCTTAAAAAAAATGTCGCCCCAAGATGGTAGTTTTCAAATGGTTGATAATTATAACCTAGTTGGATTCATATTCCTTCCATGATTAGGACAACTTGTGCATCACAGTTCCTGCAGTTTTTGTATTAAAGACATTATAAAAATATTTCTGAGTGTTGCAGTACAATATGGTGTGGATGTGTGTGTTCTTCAGTAGGCTAGTCAGATGAACATAAAACCGACATGGGACTTGCTTCTTATGATCTGACTACATTCTAATGTGGAACTTTTGAGTAGCGGACGACACTTGCTTGTTTGTCAGTCTTATTAGGCTGACTGTCATTGCCAACAGTAATATTGTTGCGGGTATTCTAACATCCATTTAAATCCATGGATGTGAGAGCCTACTTAGGTTCCTTTCTCTCTTGATTTTGCAGTATTAAAATTTAAGAGAAGGACTAGTGTTTAATATCGACATTTCTTTTTGTCTCGCTCATCATTAACTCATTAATGTCAGGACCAGAATCTTTCTTTACCATTGTATTCATTCCTCATAATTGTGAAGAAAACCCACAATGGTAGACGAAAAGATAATTACCAGTGTGGGTTTTCTTCACCTCGTCGACGTTCACACCAGAATAAACTCTTCCCCCAGACCTCATAATTATCACGATAGACTCTAGATGCTTTTCATTAAACTAAACCATCTGACAGTCAGAGGATTAATTATTCAAGTCTGGGAAAGGGAAGAACAGAAACTGCATCAGAAGCCACATAAAGTGCCACACTGCGCTGCCGAGGTCAACTTGAAAGTGTTGAGTTTGTGTCAGTCCCTTGTGTCAGTCAGTGAGTTGTTTAACGAGTTTGGTTGAACCCTTGAAGTTGTCTGGTTGATGCATTAAGCAGCTGTTTCGAGTTAAGGTTTCTGCATTAATTATCAACAGCAAGGTGCGGGGTATTAGGCTATAGGTGTTGAGGATTAGGATAAGTATTGGTCATCTTACCAGACATACTTTGTAGGAATCAAGGCACTCCAGTGTACTAAATATGCAGTGGAATTTGTCTAGGGATTGGGATTTATCTAAGTACTGTGGAATAGGTGTGGTATTGAGGATAAGAAGTGGTATTATGGAATAGGCTTGGCATTAAGGATTAGCTTAATCATTGAGGATTAGGTTAGGTTGGGTGAAATAGATTTTATATTTAGAATTTCCCTTACAGTAGGTGGTGGATATCAGTTATTAGAGATAAAGTTAGGTTTTGACCAGTACGGTAGTGAGCTAAGCACTTAGTACCGTATTAAGGGCCCATGTGATGTAGTCAGAATATTGGAGTAAACGAGTCCTTCAAATGCCGCCAGAAAACACCACCCATATGGAAGGAGCTTGTTTTGTGCCATAGTCAGGAGTCAGAAGCCTCCAATTTTCATACACGATTAAGTTTGGTACTGGGGATGAAGTCCGATGAACATAGGTATTGGTCATAACGCCTGCTTTTAAAATTCATGCCATCGGTTCGAGAATCATGGTGTGGATAAAATTTTCGCCCACAAATGCGTGGTATGTATTAATCTAAAAGAGGAGGAGCAACAAACATACCGGCTGTGAAGGTGTCGTGGGTGGAATTAAGTTATGCTTGGTGTGTGGGAGTCGGGAGGTGGCATGGGGACAGACAGAGTGCGAGTGGGAGGAGCTATTTTTGAATGTGTGGATTGTTTTTTTTTTTTTTTTTTTTTTTTTTTTTTTTTTTTAATGACTATTTTTGAATGAGAAGAAAATGTAGCTTTATAGCCAAGTCATCGGTGATATCAGGACTGTAGTACCAACATGTGAACTACATCCCAGGACGTTATTACATGCCCTCCCATAAAATTAACGTCTGATCCAATCTGGGTTCGAACCTCGGCAGTCAAGTTTTCCCACTGCGAGAGACAAGCCCCAAGGACACGACTTTGTTCGCTACACCAGAAACCCAAACCCGTATTTCTTTTCGCCGACTTGATTATTCTAGCAGACACGGCATGGTCTACTACACGAGTCTGTAAAACTTTGCTGTTTAAACTTGCAGGTGTGCGTGTGTGTGTGTGTGTGTACGTACGCTTTATGTATGGGTCTGTGTAGGTGTCTGTGTGTACGTCTTTTCACGGCTCTCACCAAACCGATTCCCCCACATCTGCTTCGCCTCGCCTCGCCTCACCTCACCTCGTCTCATTTTTACTTCGTCAGTCTCGCTTTAAATGTGGCTCACTTTTACTTAGCTTTCTTTTTCCGCGTTTTTACCCTGCGTGGGACGTGGTATGAGCTGCCGACAAGGTAATATAATCGATTCTGAGAGAGAGAGAGAGAGAGAGAGAGATATGCTGCAGTAAATCTTCCTTTATTTATAAGTGATTACTTTTACCACTCAGGCTCAACTGATACAAGGAACTGTTTTATTTATGAATGGGAGTGAACTGGTCAACAATTATATTTCCATTTATATATATATATATTTCCACACATTCGGAAAGTTACGTAATTATTAAGACCATTTGTTCCTGTTACATAAAATCGTTTGGCGTGGATCAAAACAAAACAATGAAGAAGTTTGTATTGCTTTTTTGTGTGTGTGTGTGTTATCTTTTCGTTCAGCTTTACTCGACATGGAAACTGATGGAGCGTTACGAAAGATTTCTCCTCGTTTCCGTTCGGCCTAATAGCCATGCATCGTAAGAGTTAACGGATTGTCTTTTTCTCTTGATTTCGTTCAGCCTAAAAGCCACGTATTAGAAGCGATAGAGAATTTTTCCCTTGCTTTCGTTCGCGGCCTAAAAGCCACGTGAATACTGCAGAGATTTCAGTCTGAGTGAAGAGGAGTACGACGCTTCACCAGATTTAGTTTTGTTGTTGTAATTATTGATTAAAGCTGTGTGTATGTGGGCGTGGGTAAGTGTGGGTATGAGTGTGTGTGTGTGGGTACGAATAGGTTTTTATATGTATGGGTTTGTGTGGGTGGGTGGGTGAGTGAGTGTGGGTGGGTACGAAAAGGTGTGTTATTGTGTGTGTGTGGGTGGGTGTTTTATGTTTGATTAAATGTCTTGAATTCATACATACGGGATTAGGGTTAAAAATGGTGCCCAGCTTTTTCAGAAATGTTGCTCTCCGATTGTCGCGTGTTTCCCTTTCCATCTCGGTGTTTGCCTGTCTCTTCTAATTTTATCTGGTTCTCCTTTGGTCACTCAGTCTGTTTCTTTTTCCCAAACTCATTATTATGTCTTTTTCTTGACATCCCTTACCCGGGTTCTCTGCTCACTGTTCTGTTAATTCTCTCTCTCTCTCTCTCTCTCTCTCTCTCTCTCTCTCTCTCTCTCTCTCTCTCTCTCTCTCTCTCTCTCATGCGGGGGAGTAGAACGGAGTACAGGCAATTATACGCCAAAGTAAGTCTGGAACATTTCAGTAAATCGTCACTGGCGCCCAACATGCATTTTTAAGCGGACAGGACCCCAGTGCAGTGTAGTGTAGACCCCAACACATAGCCAGTCACAAGAAAACAGTTAGTTCTCCCCACAGGTCTTGCTTTCGTCATCAACAACACATGCTTCTCACATTCCCTGCTTTCGTCATCAACAAAACATTCTTCCTACACTCCTGCCTTAATTTTATACGTTTCACATCATCAAAATATTTTAGAAACGCACTACACATACCCAATATATTTCTCAAAACCAGAGATTATTTGATATTCCATTCGTAGTCTTTAATATGTTTCTCAACCAAACATATTGTGCAAGGATTGGGTAGAAAGAAAAACTGACCACCAATATATAATGTATTGTACACATACACAATGCTGGATAGTTTCATTCAGTTTGATTGTTTCTACTGTAACATTGTCTGGTGTTAGTCAAATACAATTGCAGAAGTTACTGGTTAAGGGACCCTGTGATGTAGTCAGAAAATTGGAGGTAAATGAGTCCTTCAAATATTGGTTTCATGGTATGGTCAGGAGGAATCAGAAGCCTCTAATTCCCATACACGATCACAGGGTCCTTAAGCTGACCTCCGTTGGCAGTGGTTGCGAACTTTACACCATGACTGTACCGGTACGTATGTGCATCAAGCCTGGAACACGAGGGCAATATGCAGTCTGGAGTGGACGTGACAGAACGAGTGGCATTCCATGTTTCAAACACACATACACACACACAAAAAAAAAAAAAAAAAAAACTTTGACAGCACAACACCTTTAGAACAAGAGTGGTCACACACACGCTTGCAAAAAATGGTTACAACATGACGATTGACGATACCAACAGAGCAAGAGTGGTCTATCAGCCAACCGGAGGAATAGTCTTTTGCGGCACATGTGTTCTGAAATTTTGCTCTTCCTCCAACGACGTAAGGAATGACGTAAAATGCGTTGATGTATAACTGAAAGTGGACAGGTTCCAGTTAAGAGTTATTCATAGTTTAAATCGTGGCTTTTATCCTATCCTTTAGTAAATCGCAGCAATAAATTCATGGGAAAAAACAGCCTAACTGCGTAAATAAATTTGAGCTTTCGTGAAACCCCAAGGCACCGCAGTTCAAGACCAATTTTATTATGTGTGTATAGATAATATTCGTCTGATTTATCGAGATATTTTCTACCAAGCAACGTTACCAAGTTTTAATCTATTCTTCCAGTTATTTTATCTTTGTTTGTTAACTCTTTACTCCTTTTGTCTCGTCCTTGCTCTTCCATGGTAACTTTGCAGAGTCCAATATTTCCTTTGTTTCCTCAGGCACTGGACATCCAAAATAATGATGTCCTTCCATTGTATATATTGGATATCTCGAGAATATTTGCTCAGACATTTGAATGTGAAAACGAGCACATTTCCATATAAACAGAAGTGTATATCTCTCTCGGACGACGCGTATTTTGTTGTCATACGAAAGTCCTCTGATATTATGGAGTGACGTGTGTTTCAAATAGTTTGTGTAAAATATAATCTGTCCTTTTCGTTACTGGATAAAATTTTAAAGCTTTGGACACCAGTAGTGCTTCCACGTGACAAAGAAAATAGTCTGGTGGTAGTCAAAGAAAATGTAAGGTATATAAATAGTCACCTGCTGTTAAATTCGTAGAGACGGGAGTAAGATAAGATGAATAAGAGAGGGCGCTGCATGGCTATGATTTTATTTTTTTTATTGTTATTATTTTCACATTAGACAAACAACAACAGACATCTTAAATTCCACACGTGTACTACATGTATAGGTTGTCTGTCCCTCCCTCCGCCTATACTCATCCCCCCACAAATCTTTGGAAGGAAACAGATTAAGAGCGTTGGCGAGGTAATCTAGTGGTGGCTCGACTGTGTTTACATTCGTGACGTCACAACATGGCCTCGTCTCAGCCCGCCTAAGTGCTCGAGCGCCTCACCTAAGCTCTTCTCTCAACACTGGAATTTCTTTGCCGCTCGCTTTTTCTGTCTCTTTTTCTTTTTTCCACCCCAATTTTCTTTTTCTATATTGTCCTTGGCGAGTGGATGTTCCTTGTGTGTGTTTTTTTAATCTCGATCTGTGTTATCTTTACCACTCGTTTTTTTTTCTATTATTTTTTTAACAGTCCACACTTGTTTTTTAACCCAAGTTGGTCTCCCTTGTTATTCTTTGCTCTCTTGTGACCACATCTGGGCGAGTGTTTAATCAATTTTTTTTTTTATTTTTTTTTAGTTTCGCGTTTTGTGAGACAAGGAAAGGGAAAATAGAGAATAGAAGTAAAATAAGGTTATTAAAGTTGAAAATCTGGTACGGCAACGTTCCTAAAATTCCAACAGTGTAATAGAAGATAGCCTATATTGAAGTGAAGTGAAGTGGATTCGAACTGGAACGCGACTTTGCTCAACTCCTCCTCCTTTGTCATTCACGTCTTTATCCTCAAATTTATTCCCTTAACTTTCACACTTTCTTGTTATCTGATTATTTACACTCATCCAGTTAAAATTTCTTGATGAACCACAAAACTGCTTCAATCGTTTCTCTGTTGGCATGTTTTAGAAAACCATTAGTTAAAAAATATAGCAATTTATTTGTTTCGTTTTGTAGACTCAAAAATGGATCAAGTATATTAGTACATTACGGTACTGAATATATGAGCGTTATGTTTTGCTAGACTCAAAATGTACTTACAGAATAGTAAAATGTTCATGCACAATGCAACAACACTACTACACCGAATATATTTTTCAAGCATCAACAACGGCTCACTATTTTTGCTTTTATCCCTGACGAAATCTAGAGACGATTTGTCGTAGGAGGCAGACACTCCTACTTACAATCGTTGAACATTTTTCTATGTTTGCGCTTATTTAAGGAGTTAATGCACTTTTGGTTAATCTGGAGCAACTGATTCATCCAAACTATTCCAAACAACATGCCACCAATATGTTTGGAATCGGGCCCTGTTTCCTGACATACTTTGGAGGAATCAAGGCGCTCCTATGTACAGTAGCTCCCAAAACTATCGTTAAAATAAAGTGCTATACATTCTGACACAATGGACGATGTATCTGACATGTACCGTGACAAGGTTTCATTCTGTTTATTCATCCATGCATCCATCCTTCTAACCCACTTTAACGATACTATGTTTTGGGAGCTATTGTACCATAAGTGTAAAAACCCCTTCAAAACAAGGGTATCGGGCAATTGACATCGAAAAAAAAAGGCAGAAAAAAAATTCACACAATGTTTTAAAAATCTGAGTTTGATTTTCATGGTTGTGACTGACAGACCTTGTGTGGTGTCAGCGTGGGTGGTTACTAGTGGCTCAGTTGGTGAACATTCTGAGTGCTGAGCTACATCCATCCATCCATCCACACACCCACCCAGCCACAAATTCTGAGTGTTAAGCTACATCCACACACCCACCCACCCAGCCACAAATTCTGAGTGTTAAGCTACATCCACCCAGCCACAAATTCTGAGTGTTAAGCTACATCCACCCAGCCACAAATTCTGAGTGTTAAGCTACATCCACCGAGCCACCCACCCAGCCACAAATTCTGAGTGTTAAGCTACATCCACCCAGCCACAAATTCTGAGTGTTAAGCTACATCCACCCAGCCACCCACCCACCCAGCCACAAATCCTAACTCTGGAAATTGATCATCGTGTTCTAAATGTGCATGGTCTTGTATATCATTTTCAACCCCAATATTGCACTTGGCGTTCTGAGTTGGCTGGAAAATACAAAGTACGATTGATTATTTTCGGCTTTTATTAATATTACTACGGTATTTGTGAGACTGTCCGATTAGCTTTTGTTTTTCATTTTCAGACTTGAACCATTTGATTTAAAAACAGAATAAAACAGAAGTCCCATAATGACTGTACCTTAATAATTAAAAGTCTGCACAAAATCCTCAAAATGTATCGTCTGCTCTACAAAGAAAAAAAAAATAGTCTATCTCTTCATCTTGCCAACCCTCATCAGTCGAATCATTTTACAACACCGAATAATTATATATAAAGTTTCCCATCATTTACATTTTGCAGTATTAATTAGGACATATATTTATGTTTTCATCTCCTACATACATTAACTCTTCATGGTCCCTTACTTACTACACGTCTACCTCATTATTTCCCTCCTAATATAGTTAAAATAATAAATAATATATACTACTTAAAATTTTCTCTCCCTCCTCTCCCCAACCACCTCTCCCAATACATTTTTCCTTCAACTGTAGTTACCATATATATATATATATACTTAAAATTTTCTGCCCCCCCCCTCCCCTCTCCTTCGATACATTTTTCCCTCCGACCTGCTCCTGCTTAAAAATTTCTATCCCCCCTCCCCCTCCCAATACATTTTTCCCTCCGACCTGCTGCTTCTGCTCATCCGATGCCACCACTGAGGGACTTGAGTTTCCTGCTTCGCTTAAAAGGAAAATCTTGACAAAAAAAAAAAAAAAAAAAAAAAAAAGTAAATGTCGACGCAAAAAGTTTATCCTTGCTCTCAATAGATGGCGTGCTGAGGCAGTTTCCTGAACAAATAAAAAAAAAAAGTATTTCCGCTTTCAATAGAGGGCGCACCGAGTTAGTTCCTGCGCAGACGAACTTAAGACATTTTTTTATTATTATGTGTGCGTGTGTGTGTGTGTACGATTTTTTTTATCCTCGCTGCCTGTGTGTGTGTGTGTGTGTGTGTGTGTGTTATTCTCGCTTCCTGTGTGTGTGTGTGTTATCCTCGCTTCCTGTGTGTGTGTGTGTGACTATGTAC
>JAWQEG010000762.1:82500-105036 GCA_033782935.1 Petrolisthes cinctipes | reverse complement strand
CGAATTATGTATGTTTGCACGTCCTAAGAAGCTGTATATTATATTTATTTTATTTCTTTCATTCATTCATTCATTCTTTCTTTTATTTTTTATTTTTGTTTTAACAGTAATAATGTTGAAGCTTAATATAGAAAACTACACCTCCTTTCACCGTGTCAATATTTTTTCACCTTAATTGTTTGGGGGAATAGGAATGTTTCTGCTACGGTTTGAGTATATATATGTTGACGCGAAATAGGAGACTACAAAGTTTTTTTTTTTTTCAGCGTGTCAATTTTTTTTTTTTTTTTTTTTTTTTTTTTTTTTCGGGAGTGGTGGTAGGGTGTATAGAAAGCTCGTATGATACATCTAGTTGCCTACCTACCTACCTACCTACCTACCTTCCTTCCTTCCTTCCTTCCTTCCTTCCTTCCTTCCTGTCCTTCCTTCCTTCCTTCTTCCTTCCTTCCTTCCTTCCTTCCTTCCTTCCTTCCTTCCTTTTCCTTCCTTCCTTCCTTCCTACCTACCTACAGGAACGACATGCAGAATTATTCGCTCACACACAAATATTCTGAATTCTCGTCTCTCCAGTGGTGGTCAGTTTGGGACTATCCTTTACTCCCAGTTCCGCCACTTTTCAGGAACTTGCAGAAGGGGAAAAAATTTAGGTACCAATTCACTCCTTCGATTCAGTGTACATCCTCATTCATTCATTCATTCATTCATTCATTCATTCATTCACATGTGTATACTCATTCTTTTGAACTTGCATAGTATACTTCTATTTACTCACACAATCACTCACTCACTCACTCACTCACATGTGTATATTAATTATTTTTACTCACAATCACTCACTCACTCACTCATACATTATACTCGTACTTACATATGTAGCACAGTCTCACTCGTACACACTCTCATACACATTCATACACATTCACTCACTCACTTAAACACACACACTGGTTATTTATTCAGAAACTCAGAATAGATCTAATGCTTAGTACACACACACTTGTACACACATCAAATACAAACTCGTTTAGTCATTCGCTTTCTTACTCTGTGTGTGTGTGTGTGTGCGTGTGTAAAGGTCAAAGATTATAATTATCAACCACACTATTAGAACAAAGGAGCAGGTTTGTGTGTGTGTGTGTGTGTGTGTGTGTGTACTGTACGAGGGGAAGTGTGTGTGTACTGTACGAGGGAAAGTGTGTGGGTGTGTGTGTGTGTGTACTGTACGAGGGAAAGTGTGTGGGTGTGTGTGTGTGTGTACTGTACGAGGGAAAGTGTGTGTGTGTGTGTACTGTACGAGTGGAAGTGTGTGTGTGTGTACTGTACGAGTGGAAGTGTGTGTGTACGAGTGGAAGTGTGTGTGTACGAGGGGAAGTGTGTGTACTATACGAGTGGAAGTGTGTGTATGTGTGTGTGTGTGTGTGTGTGTTATAAAGACCACATAATAGTATTTTCCACAATAAAACCTAAGAGCCAACCAACCTACCATTCCCCTGCGCAATTCTTGGAAACTGCTTGGATTTCCAACACAAGGATAACTTTTACGACTCGTAGTGGTCAGTGTGTGTGTGTGTGTGTGTGTGTGTGTATAGTGAGTACTTTCATGGTTGGTTTGTGGTGTTAGGTAGTGGAATTTTTATCTTGCTGTTGGCTGGGTTGAATACACACAGAACGATAAAGAAGATAATGAATAAAAAATAATGAATTAATGTGAGGGGAAACGGTATAAGGGAGATTTATAGTCATGCAAAGAAAGAGGATTAATTAAAATGTGATTGTGTTGTGAGAGAGAGAGAGAGAGAGAGAGAGAGAGAGAGAGAGAGAGAGAGAGAGAGAGAGAGAGAGAGAGAGAATGTATGTGTGTGTGAGAGAGAGAGAGAGAGAGAGAGAGAGAGACAAACAGACAGATATGAAATGAAAGATAAAGAGTGTGTGTGTGTGAAGATAATTATATAGACGATAAAGATGGAGTGATACAATAATAAAAAAATAAAAAAATGGATTTCAGTGATCAGAAGCCAATAATAATGTGATTCTAACCATATAATTTTTTTCTTTCCTCCCTCAATGCTACTTAAGCCTGGATTGGTATGTATTCTTGGTGTGTTATTGTATCTATTTCTTTTTATCTATATATTTATCTATCTATCTATCTTTCACTCCATTTTATTTTCCCATTATTTCTATTATTTCAAATTATCTATCTATCTATTACTCTATTTTATTTTCCCATTATTTCTGTTATCTCAATTTATCTAATTTATCTATCTGTCTATTACTCTATTATATTCTCAATTTATCTATCTATCTTTTACTCTATTTTATTTTCCCATTATTTCTGTTATCTGAATTTATCTATATCTATCTATTACTCTATTATATTCTCAATTTATCTATCTATCTTTTATCATATTTCATTTTCCCATTATTTCTGTTTTCTCAATTCATCTATCTGTCTTTTACATTATCATACTTTTTCTTACTTGCAAACTATCTTTGTTTATCTCTATTTATCTGTCTATCTTGCTCTCTGTCTGTACATTTCCATCTTTTTTTTATTATCTAATTCGCATGCTTTCCCGTCTCTATAATAATAATAATAATAATAATAATAATAATGATAAAATAAATATAAATGATAATAATAATAATAATAATAATAATAATAATAATAACAAGTAGCCTACACAAGCATTAACTAATGTTCACTTTGTACCATTTTCATGCATTCAAGAACGAGGCGACGGTAAGTATATGCCTTCACAACAAGAATGTTAACTTTTTACCCTTTACTGGGTGTGTGTGAGAGAGAGAGAGAGAGAGAGAGAGAGAGAGAGAGAGAGAGAGAGAGAGAGAGTGTGTGTGTGTGTGTGTGTGTGTGTGTGTGTATGTGTGTGTGTGTGTGACAGACAGACAGAAAAAATAGAGAAAGTGTGTGTGTGCGTGTGTGAGACAGACAGAAAAAAAATGGATAGAAAGTGTGTGTGTGAGAGAGAGAGAGAGACAGACAGACAGACAGACAGATAGATAGATAAACAGACAGAAAAAAAGAGAAAGTGTGTGTGTGTGTGTGTGTGTGTGTGTGTGTGTGTGACAGACAGACAAACAGACAGACAGAAAAAAAGAGAGAAAGTGTGCATGTATACACGGTGTTGATAAATATGGAGCAACTGATTCCTCTAAAGTCTAAACAATCCCAGTCAACAAACCACCACAGTTATTTTTGTTTCTATGGGTCCAGCTGTTTCCTGGCATGGCATACTTTGGAGGAATCAAGGCGCTCTGTATAAATAATGTATCGAGATATTTTCAACACATTGTGGGGATTTGTCATGAAACTGGGAACGATCCGCTGTGAGAAGAATACTTGGTGTGCGAAATATGTCTGGGTGATATAATGGTGCTTTATTTCATCAGTGAGTGGTCCCAAGTGCTCAATATACATTTTTACAACCACATTTATATTTTTCTTACTTGAGAGAGAGAGGGAGAGAGAGGGAATAAAAGGGAGTTGAAGAGAATAACAGTGGGAGCGAGAGGGAGAGAATAATTGAAAGGAAGAGTGAGTCGTTGAGAGAGAGAAAAAAAATTAAAAGAGAAATCAAAGATAACAAATACAATACATACAAATCAAAGATAATAATTACATACAAATCAAAGAATAATAAGTCCAGTACATACAACAACTAAAACCCCACTCGGGGCTGTTCGGCCAGACAGCTTGAGGAACTTCAACAACAACAACTAAAACTCCATGTAATAATTAACCTCTTCCATCTTTTTACAGTACAACGCCATAAAGGAGTTCTGCGCTCGCACCAAAGACACATGTCAACCTGGACCCATCGGACAAGAGGGACCAATGGGACCGATGGGACCTTTAGGAGACCAAGGACCCCTCGGTGACACTGGCGAGAGAGGGGACCGTGGGTTGCCAGGCCTGAAGGGTGATCTGGGCCCCAAAGGTCTGCGAGGGGACCCGGGACCACTGGGGCCAAGGGGACCCAAAGGAGAGATGGGTAATCAAGGTAAAGTCATTCAAGGAGGTATACGGTATTCAGATTAAGGTGGAAGTACAGTGTTGGTAAATCTGGAGCAACTGATTCCTCCAAACTATTCCAAGCAACAACAGAACACCATTAGTATTGTTCATTTGGTCCTGTTTCCTGGCATACTTTGGAGGAATCATGGCACTCCAATGTAACAAAAGTGAATTACCCCCTTAAAGGAAATATTAGAAGGCTAGAAAGACTCCTCGTATAATTATATATACTTGACAGCTCAGTAAAACCAAACAACTTCGCCACAACCACCACCAGGGCCTGTTGTTGCTGTTTATAAATCCTTTGTATTCCTTTGACAACATGACCACTACTGCAGTAGGCTATACGTCTAAGTTTTTAGGGAATACAGTCGATACACTTTCAGGCATAATAGTTTGGAGGAATCAGTAGCCTTCCATATTCACCTAAAACAGATTATTATTATGCATCTTTAATTAACTAACCATCAGTGAAATAGTTTGGAGGAATCAGTAGCCTTCCAATTCACATAAATCAGATTAAAATACGCCTTTAACTAACCATCAGTGAAATAGTTTGGAGGAATCAGTAGCCTTCCAATTCACCTAAAACAGATTATTATTATCCACCTTTAACTAACAATCAGTGAAATAGTTTGGAGGAATTAGCAGCCTTCCATATTCACCTAAAACAGATTATTATTATGCATCTTTAACTAACCATCAGTGAAATAGTTTAGAGGAATTAGTAGCCTTCCTTATTCACCTAAAACAGATTATTATTATTATACACCTTTAACTAACCATCAGTGAGCCAGTGTATTATATATATCCTCCTTGGTATTATTTTTCTATATTGGCTAAAGTGAGGATAAAAGACAAGGCATGATGTTTTTCCACGTATGATGCTTGCTCTATAGATGTCCTCACTCGTATTTATGTCAACAAGGATTTCAAGAGAGCAATAATCAAGTTCAGTTTCATTCGAGATGCCTAGATGAATTGAGTTAAAAGAAAAGAAGAAAACAAAAAAAAAAGTTACTTGACGTTCGATCAAATTCCGAACTCCTATATTTCTTTGGCCATTCAGTTTCCTCCTCACTTGTAAATTAAAGAGTGAGAGAAGTTCAAAATACTCGTAATGTCCAATTACCTTTGAGATGCCTCTTCCTCATTTTCTTCCTCATCCTCTCTTTATTCCTCTTCCTCCTCATTTTCTTCCCCCTCATTTTCTTCCCCCTCTTCCTCCTCATTTTCTTTCCTCTCTTCCTCCTCCTTTTCCTCCTGCACCTCATCCTCTCATTATTCCTTTAACTCTTCATTTTCTTCCCCCCTCTTCCTCCTCATTTTCTTCCCCCTCTTCCTCCTCCTTTTCCTCCTGCACCTCATCCTCTCTTTATTCCTCTTCCTCATTTTCTTCCCCCTCTTCCTCCTCATTTTCTTTCCCCTCTTCCTCCTCCTTTTCCTCCTGCACCTCATCCTCTCATTATTCCTTTAACTCTTCCTCATTTTCTTCCTCCTCCTCCTTCTCATTATTCCTTTACCTCTTCCTCATTTTCTTCCTCCTCCTTCTCATTTTCCTCTTTCTTCTCATTCCCCTCCTCCTTATTCCAGGTATGTCGGGACTGGACGGGCGGCCTGGACTGGATGGGAGGGACGGACTTCCAGGAGAGCCAGGCCTGGACGGGGTGCCTGGACGCAACGGACTGGACGGACTTTCTGGAACGGATGGCATTCCAGGCATCAACGGGGCTCCAGGCAGGAATGGACAGTCGGGTCTAGATGGTACATGTCTTATTGTTTACATGTGTGTATATGAAAATGAGAGAGAGAGAGAGAGAGAGAGAGAGAGAGAGAGAGAGAGAGAGAGAGAGAGAGAGAGAGAGAGAGAGAGAGAGACAGACAGACAGATGGATGGAGAGACAGACAGACAGACACAAACAGACAGAGAGAGAGAGAGAGAGAGATGTAATGGTATGTTTTGGGATATTGATGTTATGAGGTATTGATGTTAATGAGATTTTGATGTTATGAGGTATTGTTGTTATGGAATTTTGATGTTATGGGGTATTTTTGTTATGGAATTTTGATGTTATGGGGTATTTTTGTTATGAAATTTTGATGTTAATGAGGTATTTTTGTTATAGGGTATTGTGTTATGGGGTTTTGATGTGGTATATCTAATGGGGTAATGATGGTATGTATCTTATTATGTATTATAATTATAAGGTATACAGTAGTTTATACAATATATTGGTGTATATTTCTCACCCTCCTCCTTCATGGCCTTCTGCAGGTATTCCGGGTATGAAGGGCGACAAGGGTGACTCAGGACGTAAGGGTGATAGAGGTAAGATACTCAGGCCTTTTTATAAACGCTTAATTAAGGACCCCTATGATGTAGTCAGAAGAAAATTGGAGGTTAGAGAGTCCTTCAAACATTGCCATGAAACACCACCTATACATTAATAAATTCGAGGATTTTTTTGTGTTGTGGCTGAGTCGGGAGGAACCAGAAGCCACCACCAGATCTTACACACGATCACTGGGGTCCCTTAAGTTGAGATTCTCCTTTTGGTAAATTGAAGGTCTCTCATTCCTTCAAACAATGATACGCAACAACAGATCCCCCATTATTTTTTAGTAACAAAGAGATAATTTGTTTGTTTTCCTGGCATAGTTTGAAAGAATCAGAAGCCCTCCAATTTAGCTAAAAGACAATCTCCCCTTAATTATATAGGCATCAGTGAGTATAATTTACCATAAACATTTTCTTTTGCACAGTTCATATATTTTTTAATTATTTACTGGATCTATTCACTTAGGCCTATTCATCATCATTATAAATTCCCCTTTTCTCAATATTCATTATTTTTGCATTTACAGTACAGTACTGTATACATATTTTATTGTGTTACATTATATTACACAGTTCGTGAGCCTTAACAAAAAAAAAAACTATTGACGCATATGCATACTTGCATATACTGTAGATAGATATTTGATAAAACATAAATTGTGGATCACTCATGCTGTTTTGGCAAGGTTAGCTAGAATGCACTGAAAAATAAAATACAAAAAATGAAAAGTAAAATAAAATGAAAATGAAAAATGAAATACAAAAAATGAAAATGAAAAATTAAATACAAAAAAGGAAAAAAAATACATACAGTACAGTAAATGTGAATAAATAATGCAGTGTATTGGCTGCCATGTATCATAATTAATTGCAGAAGGTGGTTGCCTACTGTTTATATCTCCCTCCCTCCTACAGGCATCTCCGGGCAGAGGGGAAGGCGTGGCAGGAAGGGCGACGGCGGGAGGCCAGGGCGAAACGGGGTCAGTCTGTGGGCCGTCAACTCCACCGAATACAAGGACACCATGAGCGTCTTGGTCGAACCTTCTATATTGGGTGAGGAAAGGAAGGAAGTAGAGTAGGAGGGGAAGGAAATGCAGAGAGGGAAGGAAATACGAGAAATTAATGAAGGAAAGAAAAAGAAAGTAGTAGAAATTAATGAAGGGAAGGAAGAGAAAGTAGGATAAATTATTGAAGGGAAGGATATGCTGAGAGGGAAGGAAGTAGACTAGGAGAGGAAAGAAAGTAGGATAAATTATTGAAGGGAAGGATATGCTGAGAGGAAAGGAAGGAGAAATTATTGAAGGGAAGGAAATGCAGAGAGGAAAGGAAGGAGGAAATATTAATGAAGGAAAGGAAATGAAGGGAAGAAAATGGGTCGGGTTGGGGGTTAGGTAGAGTGAGAGATGTAAGGAGGGAATGGAGAGAGGAAGGGAATATATGAGTAGGAGAGACTGAAGAAAGAAGAAGAGTGAGAAACTAGAGAGAAAAACAAATGAGGAGTTACAAAGAGAAGAGGCAATGAAGTAGACAGGAGGAATAGAGAGGGAGAGAAGGTCTGAAAGTGGGAGAAAGAATAGGGAAGAAGAAAGAGAATGGAAAGAGAGAGTGAGAGGAAGTGGAAGGTGGAGAAGGAACATTGGTAGGAGACTCTAGTAAAAGATTAATTAATGGCATTACAGTATTTATAACACGAGCCGTTTTTCCATTAGTTTTATCTCTTCCTTCCAATGTATTTCCTTTGATAATGATATACGTATATGTGAGGAGGGATGATAGCTATGTAGGAAGAGACTGATGAGAATGGAGATGAAGGGAAAAATGAAAAGGGTGAGACCAAGAAGAGAATAGATGGACTGCATAGAAAAAAATAAAATAAAATAAATAAATAAATAAATAAATCAATAAATAAAGAGACAGAAAAAAAATGCCAGACGAAGAAGTACAGTAACTGGCGGCAGGGTATAGAAACAGCCAGCGAGGAACAACAACCCCATACCAATGAAAATGGGGAAAACTAAAGGTAAAGAGGCAATTTTGTAGTAGTTGGTATCTATTTTACAGGATCGGCAGAGCGAGGTGCCATCATCGTCCAGGAGGGGGACAACCTGAGACTGGAATGTAACTCAGCTGGTGTACCTCCACCCAAAGTACAGTGGACACTTGACAATGGTTCACCCTTTCCAACCGGCCGATGGAAGGGTAAGTTCTTGATGTTTGTATTTTTCATTGCATTATATTTATTTACTTATTTAAATCATTACTATTATTATTTTTCTTTGGGATGGTCTGGCAACAACGAAGGCACAACTATCCACTCATGGCTGTGTTTGGAAAAATAAGAAAGGAATCACATTTATATACAAATCATGTTAATACACCAGCCTCTCGAGGGGAGGAAGGTCATGCATTTGGGAGAAAATAGAAGATGGCAGGTCATTCCATATTTCAACAGTTGAGATAAAGAATGAATTTTCATGACACAGTAGTTGAGGATTGGATAGACTGACACAGTGGAGAATGATGCTGCTCACGACACCATTATTGTCAACATGCTTGAAGAAGGCAAACTTAAAAAGTTTTGTTAATGAGATAATAATAATAATAATAAGGTGTAATCAATATTAGTACTGTACTGGTGGTGCAAGAAGACTGTGTAATAATAAATTATAGTGTAGTGGTTTCTTACAGATGTGATGGTAATGTAATATGAGGTACTGTAATAAAGTTCTGTGCTATTTATTGTGTTTCTTATTGTACATGATAATGACGGTACGGTGTTGGAAAATTCCTTGTTACAGACGTTGCGGTGTCCGGCCCCAAACTCCACTTTGTGAATGTGTCGAGGGAACACACGGGGGCGTATCAGTGTGAGGCCAGGAACGGCGTCAACGAGTCAGACTACAGAGATTTTTACGTTGAGGTTCACTGTGAGTATGATAACTTTTACGTCTCAAGTTCTATCCATGCTTACTATAATACCCATTCTCTCTCTCTCTGTCTCTCTCTACATTACCTGTTACTGTATATTTGTAAGTTCTATCCCAGATGACTGACTATATAACCTTTTTCTCTATATGTATCCATCTGCAGCAACAAATGACCTAATGAGTTGTTATTATCTCCCCCCACCCAACCCTCCCCAGTCGAGCCCTTCATCCGTGTATCACCAGTAAAGGTCACAGCTCACATTGGGTCCCAGGCAAGGCTTGAGTGTCAGGTTGAAGCGTTCCCCATGGCCGTCACCTACTGGGAGGCTCATCGTGCTAGGATCCTTGAAAATTCCACCAAGTACACCATCTCTCACCAACACAACACCAACTTTGTCTGGAAGGTTAGTACGGTACAGTCACAATCAAATAACCACCCACACTTTCCTTCCTTCGTGCAAATAAATCAGTGTTCAGTATCTGCTTGAGTCACCCTTATGTGTATCAAAACTTTATAATTATGTACTGTAATAATAAAAATGATATTAATGATAATAATAAAAATTTGTTGATGTCATCTTTGCCTACATGTTTCCTTCCCCAGAGCACCATGAGTCTGACCATCTACAGTGTGGAGGAAACAGACTTTGGTCACTATGATTGTGTTGCCAGGAATGAGATGGCTATGACCAGAGGCAGGGTTGCATTGGAAGGTGAGGTCATATGTTTCTGTTTGTCTGTTATTATTTTTGCATTTTTGTAATTATCTGTCTGGCCATGCAGGTGTGTGAGAGAAAAGGTCATGTATGAACAGAGTCAGGGATTTGTTGAAAGGTAAGGTCATCTGTTCCTGTTTATCTGTTTTTATCATACAGTACATTATTTTTTTATCTGTCCGGCTAGTTCTGTGGGACATATCACCATAAGCAGAGACAGGATGGTGAGATTGTTTGCATTTATATTGTTTTCTTTGTTTTACTAATTTGCATCTGGCCATTTCTGTGAGTTAAATCATTTAGTCTGTTCTTGTTCAGTACGGTGACTTACATCTTTATTACTCTTGTCCATGAGTATAATTTATAATACATATGATTTTTTTTCTTTACTAAGATCATGCTTTGAGGAGAGGAAGCAGGAGACACAACACAATTTTTGCTTCTGACAATACATTACAGTACAGTCACAATATAAGATATGCAACTGGTCTTTATTGGAGCTTTTGTTTCATTACTAGATACATCCACTAAACCATATGCAGCAATAATGTCTTACCATCTTTGTTGTATCTCATTTAGCACTTGGAGTCTAGTGAACCAAAAAAGTCTGGATACAAATTTTTGGACTGCATGTACAGTATTCCGTCGTGTCTCGTCCCTTCCCAAACACAGATTTTTGGATGGGGTATCTAGAGTGCTTACTTCTTTCCTCACCCTCACAGAGTCATCGAGGCACCACCGCCCCGCCACTGGTACTGAAAGCAGCCTCACCTTCGGCCATCCTGCCCCGAGCTACGAGGGCTTCGACGACTTGTGTCCCACGTGTCCTTATTGCCAGAAGTGTAGTGAAGGGAGGGGGGCTCTCTTTGCTCCATCATATAGGACCTTTGGTAACAAGACTGTGACTAGGAAGGAAGGTGAGAAGGAAAAGAGTGAGAGGAGGGAGGAGCAGAGAAAAGACCTAGGAAGAAAGAGAAGGAAGATTTCAAGGGATTTCTATCAGTACAAAGTGTCTTGTTCCTAATGAGAAAATAATAGTTATAAAGTATACTAATTAAGGGAGCATAATAATATTGACAATAAACAGCATGCAGAGGTACTCCTCTTACTCATTAAACATCACCCATCCAACCATTTGCCATTCATCCCCTGTCTTCCCCAGCTTCACTCACACTGTCACCACTCATTCCATTCCTCTCCATCTTCACCCACCCACCCACCTACTCCTCCAGCATCACACACACACACTCACCATCCACACCTCCTTTCTTCCACCAGCGCGCCTGATCACTGCCGTGGGCAAACCAGTGTTCCACCGCCATACCAACAATAATTACGGCTCCTGGATGAGGGACACCAACAATGAGACTGACCCCCACTATTGGACCACCGACCCCAACCACAACGACATCCTTAAAGAGTTTGCCAATAAGAACGACTTTAGGAACAATGGCCGCAGTATCACTTACCAGCTGCCCACTCCTTTCGAGGTTAGTGAGTGAGCCCAGAGTATATTCAAATTATCCCAAGAGAAGAAGACCAGTGATGACAGTGAACTTCAAGGTAGTTTGCTCGAGAGTATCACAGAGTATCTGTCAAAGGTTATAAGTGAGCCATAACATTAAATCACCAGAAAATCTCTACGACCAACCTTCTGCCATCATATTCACAGTGCCCCTTTTCACTCTTTTTCTCAACTGTTATTCTTTTTCTTCAACAGGTGGTTCACAATCAAATGACCATACCACCTTAAAGTTCATTGTCATCCCTGTAATTCTTCGAAATATAAATGACGGTGTTTCTTTCCTCAGGGCAACTCCCATGTAATATTCAACGGGTCCTTCTACTACCACGTCAAGGGCCACCCCAACATCACCCGGCTTGACCTGCACACTAGGAAGACAACCACAATGGAGTTGCCTGGGATGGTTTACAGTGATGATAGGTTCCTCTACAACAACAGCAGGGATTATGTTGACCTCAGTGCTGACACGGAGGGGCTCTGGGCCATCTACAGCACCTTGTACCCCAACAATACCGTTGTCGTCAAGATGAACAACATGACACTCAAGGTTCAAGTGCTGTTTTTGTTTTGTGAGATTAAAAAGGATTGGGGCATTACAGTACACACATCTACACTGACCAATCACTAACCATTTCCTAACCATTCCTGCTTCTAATCATTCTTCCTATCAACAGATTGAAAAAGGATGGGACATGGCCCTCAACAACAACTTATATGGCAACTTCTTCATGGCCTATGGGGTCCTGTATGTCCTGGACAGCGCCACAGACCGTGACACAAGAATAAGGTGTGTGGTTCAAGTCTCACACCTAAAATAATAATACTTGTCTTGCCTGAACTGGTCTGAGTGTGTACGTTCTGACTGAATGGCTCACTTGTATGACGTATGAATTATTCCCTTCCTTCTTCCTGCCCCACAGAATTGCCTTCGACTTGTACAAGGGCGAGATGGAAGACGTAGACCTGCCCTTCAACAACCCCTTCAGTTACACCACCCTACTGGGTTACAACTACAAGGCCAAGGTTGGTTGTTGGTAGTGAAGGAAGACTGGGAGTAGCAGAGGAAGAGTTGCTGAGAGAAAGATGGAAGTGATAGAGGAAAGGTGGCATAGGGAGTAAAGCAGAAGAATGGTTTAGAAGGAAGGAGATTGTGGCAGAGGAGGCTGGGGTTAGCAAAGAGAGGGTTTCAAAGGCTGGTGTGAGGCAGAAGTTTGGGTAGCAGAGAAAAAGTTTCAGTGGGAAAGTGGTGGTGGGAGAGGGAGAGAGGCAAAAGGAGGATGGAGTTGGCAAAGGAATGGTTTCAAGACTAGAAGATAGGTTTTCAGGGTAGAGGTTAGGTGGTAGATATGAAAAGTTAGTTTTCTTACATTTGAACCAATAATTAGCACTGTTTGAATGTAGTACTAGCATTACTTGAACCTGTCTCTCTTTTTCCACCATCTGAACATCTCCCTGTCCACTTCCCTTCTCAGATGCTCTTCTCCTGGGACAAGGGGAACCTGCTGACATACCCTGTGAGGGAGAGTGGGATGGACACGGGACCTCCTGGGTCAGACTATGAGGACCACGGCCGCTCCTCCAGCTAGCACCAACACACCTTCCTACCTCCCTCCACCACCCAATAACCACCAGAGTCCACCAACCTCCAACACTCAGATACCACTACTCCTCTAGCTAGACCAGTAGATCTGGCTACCACCGGCTTCCAACTCCCAGCTTTCACCGCCACCAACTTTTCAGCTACCATCAGCCTCAAATCTAACCAGTCACCTACCTTCAACCTCCAGGTCCAGGTAGCACTATGTCCAACTACCATCAACTTCAAATAGAAAGACACAAAGACGTAAGCAATGATGATAGTAGTAAAACCCACAGTGACAGACAAGAGGTTTATACCATACACTTTTGGCAACTAACTGCTGCAGTCCTTCCCAGTAAATATACAGACAGTGAGTGGTGATCCTTTGTTTGTATTTGTATTGAGGTGTCATTCTTTGTTATGTTTCCAGTGAGGTGGTCATTCTCTGTTTGTGTTTCCACTGAAGAAAACAACAGTAGGTGCCAAAACTGTTGGAAAAATTACACCTCTCGTCTGCCAGTCCGAGATTTGGTACTACCATCAACCTCCAACCTCCCAGCACCACACTTACTCTTCACTCTTTATTGACCTTTCACTGACGAACCTCTTCTCTTCCGGTATCTCTCTCCCTCCAACCTCGACCTTTCCTCCTGCAGCTTTAACCTCTCACCTTCCATCCTCGACCACTCAGCCTTCATCCTTGAACCCCTTGGCTGGTTTCTCATGGTCATTACTATCCTAAACTGTATAAAAGCGTCATGTCTGTATTAGTTAGATAAACACTTAATAGACTTCCATATTGTCAGGGTGTTAAGGTTGTTCAAGTTTCCCTGTGCTGGATAAAATCACCAAGTGTTAGCCTCAGGAAAACCCTGAGTGGTGTCCGAGTTAGTAAAAGGAGTTAATTCTTGATATTATTTATCACGAGGACTCGCATATACACACATGCAGTACATGTCCACTGGTGCAAGACTAATGTTTACCAAGTGTATGTAGGACTCAAAATTATACAATTCAAGGAGTCAATGTCTACATGTAAATAACTCAACATATTGTACTATGTGTTAGATGACGGTGTATTGGTCGAGAAAGGTAAGGCAGCAGGGTTTTTAAATTAACCCATATTATATGGCTGATGACTTTTATATACTGTACTGTAATAATTTCCCTGCATGTCACTAGACAATTTTTTTTCTTTCAATTGCAGGAAACCGTCACTGATGTCCAATGGTTTAAAACTACTCATTCCCATGTTTATATAAAAACAACAGCTTACGTGTTGCATTATATTTAAATAAATATCAGCCTATTGTACATGTCACATGAAAAACTTAATATTATTCCTGCACTGATTCAGTAATGCCTTCTTTGAAACTGTTTCTAAAACAATAATGTTGAGACATTGCAGGTGTTTCAGCAACTAATTCTGAGAATCTATGGTTTATCTGTCCAGGGGGTTAGTTTAATTCATTCTAAGTTACCCAAACACAATAAGGTTAATAGGATGCAAATTTTAAACCCCCAGTACACAAAAAAAAAAATAACATGATATAAAGTTAAGTTAACAGTGCACAAGGGAATAGAAAATTAATATATACTGTGACATGTTGATATTTCCTTGGGACTAGAACAACCGGTTACTGAATTTAATACCTTCCTATCTTTGATATTTAGCATAATGGCAGGGAGTGGTAATTTTTGTGTGAGGTTATACTAGTGTTAGCATGGACGACAGCTTACAATACTGGGGTGATAACCTACTTAGATATTATTTTTATAGGTGCTATATTGACTACTAGCTATATTTAATCATAGTACAAGTTTTGGTCTGATTTACTGGGTATGTGATGTCAGAGAACTGGAGGCTACTGTATCTTTCAAATTGTGCCAAAACACATTACTATTTAATTTCTACTGAGGGAATATATGATTCTAGCTATCAGGGGTGTGCAGTTGGCTACCAAAATCTTAGTTCCCACCATCTCAGGTTTCACTCCTTCATGGCCAACTAAATGCCCAACTTATTGACCAGATGTTATCCTATGTGTTGACAGAATGAATTATACGATGCCACTCATGCTTGCAAACGATGATGGTGATGATGAATACACTTGCTTGCAGTAGGTCACCCATTCAGTTTCTAATAATAAAATGTTCATCACTGCATGGGACACACACAACTTGGCTACTGGAGATTGGCTTCAGTAGTTTGGGCATATAAATTAATTCATATTTTATATTTTGATTTATTTTTCACTGCAACCAGAGTGTACCATGGGTCTGTGGGGTATAGGCCATCTGCTCCGGGAGAACAGCAACAACAACTACAACTTTGGCAAAATTAAAGAGCAAAGTATATAATTGGAGAGTCACCCTTATCAAGATAGCTTAATGCCAATCAGAGGAAAGTTTTTCTCCTTGCCCCTTCATTGATCCTAGAATGATATTGTCCTTTATCCTTGGTTTTTGCTCCAACAAATGACCTTCTAGCCTTTGTGTTGTCCCCTTTGTTTAATGTTTCCCCTTCAAGAAAACTGTGTACCAATATGTGGATATTAACTAATTATTATATTTCTCCCATCTTCTTTCTCGGCACAGCTGGCATTACAAGGGCAACTTAAACCTTGCCCTTGTTGTTGTTATGTCCACAATGAAAATAACCTCATTGATTCTGAAACAGTTTCCCAGATGAAAGAGAATAGTGTTGGTAAGTGATCTCTTATAAATTTCCATTCCTATACGGTATGTATAGTACAGTACAGTACAGTAGGTGCCTGGGTGTACAGTTGAGAACATTTCTTTACAGGACCATCAGTTGTGTCAGTCTTCCCATTACCTTACCTGTTTTTTAGTTTTCTGGTGGTTTATAGTTAATAAAAAAATCCTTAATGATGAGAGTGATGAATTCTCCAAGCTATGACATCCAATAGTCTCCCTCTGTATAGGTGTTGATTTGTGGTACATTGGCATTAGATTATAATTACTGTATAGACTTTTGTTGTACAGTGCAGTTTGGAGGAATCAGTAGCCTACGATTGCCAGCATTATGTGTCCCTTAAGAAAGCTATATTTGAGATACATATTGGTTGGGATTCTCTGTGCTAGAGAATCTATACTTATTTGTGAGGGCAAATTGGAGAGTTACTGATTCCTTCAAACCATTCCAGGAAACAGACTAGTACCTCATTGTACGAGTAGCGGTTTCCTTCGTAAAACAGCTTGGAGGAATCAGTAGCATTCTAAGTGGCATCAACAGACAACCCCCTTATCCAATGGTGGGGAGGGTTGGAGATTAAGAACAATTACAGTACAGTACAGTACTCTCGTATACCCAAACCCTCGATTCTTTTAGTATCAATAAATAGAAAAGGTTAATAATAATTAACACTACTGTTCTGGAGAGCATTTTTTATTATATACTGTGAAAAGGCGGGTTACACACACGCAAGAGGTTGCGTTATAAGGGAGAGGAAGGAATGACAATGTTGGTGAACTGACCGAATGCAAGAAAAGTCATGACTGGTACAACGTCTCCCCAAAGACATTTAAACGGAACCATCTTGTTTGGGCCGTCGTCATTGGCAACCCATAACTTTTCTTACATACGATTAGTCTGGTATTGTTCTGGCATAACGTTATTGACTTCCTGCACAAAGCCCAATGTCCCATGTGGAAAAGTCCTCGAGTTTACAATAATTCTTGGTCCACCACTATTACATTTTTTAATCATACACAAGAGAGAGTACAGCTGCAACCCATAATTCTGAGCCCACCCAAAGGATACAAAGTGAAGATAAGGTATTGTAAAATAATTAATTACTATGTTTACTGTGATGCTTCCAATTATAGTTACTATGAACAATAAATTTACAAGGGTAATAATAAATATAGATGTAAAGAGGACAAACTACTACGAATAATAAGTTTACAAGGGTATTTATAAATTTAGATGTAAAGAGGACAAACTTTTATCTTAATAAATATAATGGAAAAATATATTATTATATTGTATACATTCGGGGGAAAAAACAAACTATAAAATTGGGGAATATTACAAGCATGATGATATAGGTACCATATAATATCATAAAGTACAATTGGAAAGTCACAAAGAAGTCAACACATTAAATAATCATATGGACAAAATAAGAAATATACAGTACTACTTCATTGATCCTGGGTGGGTAGAAATTATGGTTGATCACTGTACACGTAGATGAAATGAGGCCTTGCATACAGGAAAGACACATCAACCAACTAGCTAAAATGGTTCTAATGCCACTGTGATTCTGAGTTGGATATTGCAACTCCCTTTTCCAGATGATCAGCAATTCTTCAAAATGAAATTAATTTAAAGGACTTATGATGCTTAGGGTGATTTTAAGACTACTGGTTCCTCCACACATTGCCACTACACACACACCCTCAGTGTTTGTGTCTTTTTGTGGTGCGGTTTGGGGGACTTGGTTGTCTCCAATTCATCTATACGGTATTACAGGGTCCTTCAAAGCCATTATTTCAGCTGGTTGACTATTATGCCACTCCTATATGCAAGGTTTCAGATGTATTTTTGTAATAATAAAAGATAATGCTTTGCTGGGTAGCCGTCTTGGTAGGTGTTCGTAGATGTAAGTTTGACTCCTTGATAAGAAAACCATATAGTACAGTAACGACTCAGTCACTTCCATTCCTATACATTTTTTACTCTTTTCTTCTAACTTCTTCTCCTTCCATTCACTCACATCCACAGTCCTTTTTTTTTGTTGATTATTCCAACCTCTTTCCCTCACTGAATTACATACAGTACTTAAATACAGGGTGTCCCCCAATAATGTATTCACTCTTTGATTTATGTTTTATAACTCACTCAATTTGAAATAAATGTGCCTAAATACCAGTTGAATGGATTCATGATATTTTTAATTCCATCTCTGTCTGGTTCACAACAGTCATCAGTTCAAACATCTATGATAACTATGTGTTTGATGTTTAATAAATCAAAGAGTGTATACATTTTATTGAGACACCTTGTATACAGTAAAATCCCTTGCTGACTAACCAACTGGGACCAAAGCCTTTTCAATACATCAGAATATGTGAAGAAACTGTTTATTATTTTCCCAGCATAGTACAGTACTGTAAGTCCACTGAGAAATGGTAGGCGTTAACCGTGTGTACCAGGAAATTCCTAAGCTTTTAAGGTTTGACCACTTGTGCATCATGAAGAACGGGAATTTTCAGAGAAATGGTGTTTAGTTGCAATGTGATTTTACTGTATATATTCCCTCCCTCCCTTTATCTTTTCAGTAGCTTATCCCTCCCTCTCCATTCTTCTTACACTCCACTTTACCCTTTTATTTACCCCATCCTTCTCATTCCCACATTACCAATATCCTACTTTTGACACAGCCTCATCTCCAACTTTTCTTTTGCCTGCCTCCTTAATTCACAACTTCACTTATTCACTTTCCTAATCCCTCTAATTTCTTAGTTTTTTCCACTTAGCCTCACCCTTTCCCTTTACTTGACAGAGAATTGTATAAAGATATGTAGAATAAAATGCAAACGGTACTTGCTAGTCTATTCTTTCCTATACGGTATAATCTTATCATATTTACAATTTTTTGTGCAGCTAAGCAAGAACTCCTACTATCTGGAATGAAACTTATGGGAATCAAAATTGACTAAAAATACCCAGTAACAATCTTGAATTTACAGATGACATAACTGTTACAGTGATGTTACCATGTTTATTACAGGAATTTTAACATTCTTCTCTTGTTCCAACCAACATTCAAACCACAATACTCAGTGTTCAATCTACACAAATATCACACATTAACCCAAAGCACTGGGCTGGCACTGTGGTGTCATATTTTCCTTGAATCTGGGTAGTCCATCATTGCAAGCAACCTGTCTGTGAAGGGATAGCATCCTACTACAACTCAAGTTGGACTTACATGACTAGATGGCCAGGCTCAAGTTGATTTTTTTTTTTCACAGGTGACTCATATTATCACAATGATTAATTTTGATTATGGTATAGAGTCCTCTGGAATGAGTTCAGTGTAGGTCTGTAAAGATGACACAGCAAAAGAGGCTGCTTTCCTTACTTGTAGCACAAGGTCACTCTCCAGGTTTATCAGGTCACATATGAGCTTATGCTGACCCTCAAAGAGCCTTGCCACTTGAGGACAACACTTGGCCAGGTAGCCAATGAAAGTGCAGAGTCTGGCTCTCACAAGAGGAACCTTGTGTGTGATCAAAGTCCCCAAGAGAAGCAGCACAGGGTCATCTGTACCCACAATCTGCTCCACCACACTATGGTTCTCAGGGGTCAGTCTCAGTATCTGGTTGAGTATGGCAAGCATGTCTGCAACTATATTTGGCAACACACTGTCAAGAGTCAGTAGTTTTCCTATAACCTTGAAGGCATTGAGTACACACACTCCATCGCAGAACTGCAGGATGAAGTCCTTTTCCACATGTACAAGATGGCATATCAACATTGTTAACTGTCCCATAGTATCAATTTGATCTTTATCAAATTCAACTGTTCTTTTCATTTTGCTAGACTCAAACTTACATATCAATTTGCAACAATATATTAGATTTGGTACAAGTTTACATTCCAGATACACTTTCAGAACATCAGCAACGTCTTCCTTCATATCTCGAACTGTAAAAGGTAATGTTAATAAAGTAACAAGTTTGTTAATAACTTGCAGTGAACAAGTCTGATTCCTTAGAGGTGAAACAAACATAGATAACTCCCCTTGTTCAAGATATATGCTATAATTTCCATTCAGTACATCAGCCAATGTTTTGTCTATAAACTGACACCATTCATCTGTTTCAATTGGCTTGTCATCAGAGTTGAAACTGTGTAATGTGAACACTGCAGCACTACTGGTCTTGCCACTCATAACTGTTAAAACTCTTTCCTGAGTAAATGGTGTAAAACTTTCTTCATTTATATTGGGTAAACTGGGCCGACCTTCCTGCATCAATTCTAGCACAGTATTAGATGGTCTACTGCCACGTCTCGATGAATCTATAGAATTTGCCAAGTAGTTTGCCATGCTGTCCTTGCGATCCTCGGCAGGCATAGGTCCAAACATCTGGAGGTCTTGCACATCTTCCTGTTTGAAGCCAGGTTCCTGAGATGCTGTACTAAGTTTCCTCACTGATGCCCCAACTGCACACCTAGCGTCTGTGTTTAGGTCTTCAATACCTTTTACACTAGAAATAAAATCCTTTGATGAGGCATTTTCATGAACCTCGGCTTCTGTGACAGTTTTACACAAAAACTCTTTTGATGTACTGGTACCCTTACTTGTACTAGGAAAGTTTCCTTCATTTGAACTTGACAACTGAACTTGTATCATTCTCTCTCTTGCTCTAAACTTCCTCTGATGTGGGGATGGAGATCTAGAGCTGGTATCTTCTACATTTCTTGCACCTCCTCCAAGGTGAACTGCCTCTAACTTCTTAAGAATTTGCAAGTTAATATAAGGCATCCCACTGGCTTCCTCTTCTTTTGTTTGTTGCAGAGCTTCTACCGCACATGACTGAGGTGAAATAACTTCATTAGAAGTCTTGAATGATGGCTTGGCAACCTGGCCAGGTACATCCATTTTAATAGGAGTTACAACTGTTCTGATCCCTGACGTACCAACCATTCTCGTCTGTCCAGCTGCACGCTCCACCAACTCCTTGCACTGCTGGTCTTTAACTTGTTGCTGGGACACAGTGAGGGGGTTGGTGAGGGGCATACCACTCAGAGACTGCTGCATGAATACAACTCCCTCATGGACCCAGTCATGTTCCAGCAGGTGGGGCCATGTTAACCTCTTGGTAGGGTCTTTCTGGAGGAGACCATGAAGGAAGGTGGTGCATTCATCACTCCAACATGTGGGCCAAAACACTGGTTCTGTTCTCACCAGTTTAATGAGATGGACTATGGAAGTGGTGCAGAATGGAGGCTTCCCTGTCAGTAATTCATACAGAATACAACCCAGGGACCACAGATCAGCATTATGGTCGTACGGCTTTTCTTCAATCAACTCTGGAGCCATGTATAATGGTGTGCCTTTAACTGAGGTGAGAACGTATGTGTTGATACCCATTTTCCTGGAGAATCCAAAATCACAGAGTTTAGCATCACCAACCGAGGACAAAAGAATATTTTGAGGCTTGATGTCCCTGTGGAGAATTCTATGAGAATGTAAGTAGTAAATGGCTGATACCAAGTTGCATGCAATCTGCTGAACCCTGTTTTCACTAAGAGGTCCATTTGTTTCTAGCAGCTGAAACAGTTGCCCAGGAACATATTCACTCACTGCTACAACTTCATTTTCAGTTTCAAATGAGTCTGTCATCTGTACAATATTAGGATGAGCAAGACCTCTCTGAATTTCACACTCACGTCTCAAACTTTTCAGTTCTCGCTCAACTTTGTTTCTCTTGGGAATGAATTTGAGTGCCACTATTTGTCCATTGGAGAGACATTTTCCCCGAAACACTCTGCCAAATGAACCTTGTCCTATTGCTTCCAGAACTTTGTACTTCTCCATGCTGAGGTCTTTAAGTCCAATCTGAAATATAATGAACATACAATAATTCACACATAATTTAAAATTTGTCAAACTATTCAGATGAGTTATGTACACAATGCAACATTATATATTTTCAAGGGATCAATGTATCCCGTTGGAGGTTTTTGTGGGCAAAACTTTAAAATAATTTAGGGTATTAGTACAGAAGTACTGAGTTCACTACATTGTATATTTTGGACCATTTTAAGACACCTTTCATCTATGGTGTTATTGGTGTTTCTCTCGGTGTTTGTTTACGTGTGATGATGTCAGGGCTTAGAACATTTCAACGGCACCCACCAGTAAGCGTATTAATTCTTACCCTAGTATGTAAGTAACTGTTTCTTTATCTTATTCTTTGTTTTGATAGCCTATCCTCCTGGCAACCAACATACAGTTAGCATATTTTTTTTCTTTTTTAACTTTATTACCTCTTAAAATGCACCTTGCCAGCCTCCAGACATTCCTTACTCCCAATCATTTATGGACCCTGTGATCGTGTATTCCTCCTCCAGACTGTACCACGAAACAAGTTCCTTCCATATAGAGATGTGTGTGTTTCTCGGCAATATTTGGAGGACTCATTTACCTCCAATTTTCTGACTACAGGTACATCACAGGGTCCCTTAATCCTTCAATGAAAAGGAGAGGGACGGGAGATATATATAACCTACTCTGTACACCATTTCACACCCACTGTCTCCAATAACAGTTTCTAAATAACACTCGTGATGAATATATATTATGTTCCTATTGTGTATATCGTATGCAATATTCATTCCTCGTATCAGTTTTTCTCCACCAGACCAGACTAC
>JAWQEG010000762.1:37500-77500 GCA_033782935.1 Petrolisthes cinctipes | reverse complement strand
AAACACACATGACAACAGCTACTCCAATTGGAAGCAAAGAGGGGAACAACATCTACAAGGGATACAAAAGCAAAAACGAAACGAACACAAAAGCAAAAAACTACAACAGTCTACATCCATCCCTCTACGAGACAATTTGCTAACTCGTAACTAACAGAGAGGTGGTAGCTTATTACTTTGCTGCATACACGAAGCTGCTATTTCTAACTAACTAACTAACTAACTAACTAACTAACTATTATTTAACTTATGAATAACACAGACTTTTAACGTATATAGTGGACAGCAAAAGGGAAAGTGAATATACTGATCATAATAAATATACTCGAGGTGGATTTTCGGGCTCCATCTGCAGTGCTGTTCAAAGGGTTAATACAGTATATAGTAGTACACTTTGGGTACACTGGAGTGCCTTGATTCCTCCAAAGTATGTCGGGAAACAGAACCAATTAATATATATATAGCGATATCCTGTTGCTTGGAATAGCTTGGAGGAATCAGAGAACTGAGTGTGAGGGATTTTATATACGAGGAGTAGAGAACGATAGTGAAGCCTCAGTCCATTATAATTAAGGGACCCTGTGATGTAGTCAGAAAATTGGAAGTAAATTAGTCCTTCAAATATTGCCACGAAACACACACACACACACACATGATCTATATGGAAGGAGGTTGTTTCGTGGCATGGTTAGGAGGAATCAGAAGCCACCAATTCTCATACACCGTCACAGGGTCCTTAATTAAAGCCACCAACCAACCAAGCAACTATTTTTCCATCAGTAACACATAATTATTAAGCATAAATCACAGTGTATTAAATTTCCCTTCGTCTTGAACTCACACATCTTGAGTCAAAATAGGGGAAAACTGAATCCATTTTTGCATGATATGAAAATAATTTTATTGATGGCCAGATTGCAACAAGATTGATAGATTATAGCTGGTCAGTCATTATCGAACTCAACAATTTTCATATTTATTTTGGGGAAGTGCGGGATGGAAGCACAGGAAGTAAGGACACGTATAAGCCACAACAAACATCTATCCATCCTTTCCTTACATTCATATATTGAAACTTCCACGGCTTGTCTTTCTGTTGGGGAGAGACGATGTTATGGCTATGTAGAGTCACTCACAATATTAATGAAAGGGGGTGCTGGAGTAGGGGGACAGGCTTGGGTTGGGGGGGGGGTTTGGGGGTTGCGGGAATAGGGGGACAGGCTTGGGGTTGGGGGGTGCGGGAATAGGGGGACAGGCTTGCTTGGGGTGCATGGGTAAAAAGCCTGTCCCCTATTCCCGCACCCCCCCTAACCCACCCCCAAGTCTGTCCCACTACTCCCTCACCCCCTAAAACCCACCCAAGCCTGTCCCTTACTCACTCACCCCCCTAAACCACCCCCCACCCAAGCCTGCCCCCCTATTCCTTCACCCCTTTAAGGAGTTCTACCCATAACTTGTATAAGAATATGCAAAATCTCACCAACTTTTATTAAACATCTTTTGAGAATAATATATATATATATATATATATATATATATATATATATATATATATATATATATATATATATATATATATATATATATATATATATATATATAATGGGAATGGTATAGTTGCGGGGAATATGAGAGGAGAAATGGGGAAAGAATAATTATATCACAAACATTATTCCCTATTGTCCACCATAACAGGTAAAGAAGCTACAAGGTTCTCTGCCAAATTTTGACACACACTGGATATTGAATGGGGAATATCCAGCTTGGCATGGCAGGGCTTGATTCAGGTCCAAGTTCTATATGTATGATAATTATTATGTGTATTATTATTATTATTATTATTATTTTTTTTTTTTTTTTTTTTTTTTTTTTTTTTTTTTTTTCCACCATACCTTCCTGGAGGAGGTGATAAATGCCCCGTCTCTGGATGCCTTGAGTATGAGGCGGAAGAGTCGTTTCTTGTCTGGGACGTCCTCCAAGTCGAACCTCTCCGCCAGGCCCCCCGACAGGTCAACCAGGGCGTCCATACTCTGTCCACCCTCCATGGCTTCATACGACCCGTGTAGCCTAGTGAAGGCGACGCAGAGGAAGATGTTATTTTAGAAGCATTGCAAGGAAAAAATAATGTTCTCCATTAATTGGGGGTCTGTCAAATTGAGGTCAAAACAACAGCAACAACACAATATTTAGGATGACAACCCATTCATAATATTCACTTGGCAAATGTTTTCACCTGGAGGAGGACCCGGATCTCCTTTTAGATTAGTAGTCTGGAGAGTCAAATGTTCCCTTGAAAACGTAATCGAAATCACCTGGCATAATAAGCTTTCTCGAAGAGGGACACCGTACTTATATAGAATTAACTCCTTTGGATCAGTCAGTACCCTGGAAAGTTAAATGTTGCCCAGACAGCCCGATTGGACTTATACTCTGCTATATAAGCCTTTTTGAGTAGGGGCACCCAAAACTCCTTTGTATCAGTCACTGCCCTGGAAAGTCAAATGTTACACAGACAACTAAAACGAACGTACTTGGCATAAGCTTTCTCGAGGAGGGGCACCCAGAACTCCTTTGTATCAGTCACTGCCCTGGAAAGTCAAATGTTACACAGACAACTGAATCGAACGTACTTGGCATAAGCTTTCTCGAGGAGGGGCACCCAGAACTCCTTCGGGTCGGTGCCCCTGGAGAAGAGGAGTTCGCCGTTGATGGTTGGAAGGCGATCATCCACACACACCAACACCCACTCACCGAAACGCCAGAACCGACACACGATCAGACCCGTGTATTTTTCCCCAAATAAGGCCTGGTCTGGAGGGATGACCTTGGGAGGGGGAATGAGGGTAAAGGTGTGAGTGTGATTTGAGTGGATGGTTGGTTGGTTGGTTGGTTGGTTGGTTCTTTACACTATTGTTTGATTAACTGGTTGATTGGTCGATTGAATGATTGGTTGGTTGGCAGAATGATTGGTTGGTTGATTGAATGATTGGTTGGTTGACAGAATGATTGGTTGATTGAATCTTTGGTTGGTTGACAGAATGATTGGTTGATTGAATCTTTGGTTGGTTGGCAGAATGATTGGTTGATTGAATGATTGGTTGGTTGGCAGAATGATTGGTTGATTGCATCTTTAGTTGACAGAATAATTTATTGTTTGATCCGGTATTATTATTCCATGTTAGTACCATAACAGTTAAGTAAAAAATCCCAAGCTAAACTATATAATACCAAAAACAGTTAAAGATCCAAGCTAGACTATAACAATGACAACAATAACAACAGTAATAATAATAGTTAAAGTTCCATCTCGTAGCAACACAGTAAAAGTTCTACTATTATAAGTAAAAAAGATCCACTCATATAAGCACAGTAAAGTTTCGTCAGTCAATTCGTAAATAATAATAATAATAATAATAATTTTTACCCTCTCTATCAACTTGGACTTTCTAGCGACGGCGGCACAGGAGGAGAGGAACCAGCAGTCTCCCAAGGCCCCCTGAACCACGTCCCTTCTGCTCACACCATCCACAAACAACTGCGGCTCCTCCTGCAACTCCTGAGGGGGGACAGAGGGTGAGGGGGTTGGGTTGAGTTTTGTTGGGTCTGTTCGGTTGGTTCTGTTCTGTTGTGTCTGTTTGGTCTGTTTGGTTCTGTTGGGTCTGTTCTGTTGGTTTTTCTGTTCTGTTGTGTCTGTTTGGTTCTGTCTGTTCTGTTGGGTCTGTTCTGTTGGTTCTGTTTGGTCTGTTGGGTTCTGTTTGGTCTGTTGAGTCTGTTCTGTTTGATCTGTTGGTTCTGTTCTATTGGGTGTCCGTACAGTCACGAGCACTAAAAAATAAGTATCCAGGTGTGCTTCGAATACCTAGCAACAGTAAATAATTATATAAATGCACAATAAGATCTCCATTGGAATATTACTTTCGTAGGTGAATTGGTGGACTGTTCAAAGCTTCAACCAAAACTGTATATTTATTAGTGCTAGTGTATGTTAGTGAAGCAAAAGATACGCCTTTAAAAAATATCTAGTAACAATACAAACGTTATTGGATAAACACAGCTCAAATATTACGTAATTAGACAAACACATATCAAATAATTAATAATATTGTGTATATATAATAATAATAGTGAAATAAATTGGTACTCTCTCTCTCTCTCTCTCTCTCTCGTGTATATATAATAATAGTGAAATAAATTGGTACTCTCTCTCTCTCCCTCTCTCTCGTGTATGTATAATAATAGTGAAATAAATTGGTACTCTCTCTCTCTCTCTCTCTCTCTCTCTCTCTCTCTCTCTCTCTCCTACATTGGGCCTCTTCCAGACGACTCCTGGCTCCTCCCTGGACGAGAAGAAGATGGAAGAGTTTTCGGCCGGAAACTCATCGTCACAGAAGTATTCCCCCGTCGCCAGGTTGTTCCGAATATTCTCTATGGCTTCGGCCTCCTGATACGCGAAAAAGATTAAGTGAGAGACAATAAATTAGTATAATATAGTTGTTTTAAAATGTAAGTCTACAGTGTATAAGAAATCGTGAAAATGTTTTGAATTAATAGGGGTAACATCCATCTGAATTATTTTCCTTGCAGATACTATATATATTATCCTGTGTTATAATGTTTTTAATCCCCTCATTACAGAGATGGTAAAGTTTGCTCTGGCTCTGATCTTGTAAAGTAGTTCATTTTACGGGATAAATGTTGATATGTCTTTGTCAAGGAATATTTTATTGGTTTAGATTTCTCGTCGTTGGCACTTACCGTCACGCCAAGCCGTCCGTCCTCGAAGTCAGATACCGGGAGTTCGAAGGCGCCTTCCTCACCTGTCTTGGGTTTGGCTGTGGCTGCCTCTGTCACTCTCACTACCATCTCCCTCAACTGCAGGAATTCACAAAATGGAAACGAATTTTACTGATATAAATAGTAATAAAAATATTATGAACAGAGAATGCCGTACCAAACAAAAATTTATAATCTACAGGAGACGCCATTAATTAACCTTTTTGAATTGGATGTTTACTCTGCATATTCACACAGAAGCGCATCTGGAATAAATTCCATTACAAAAAAACATAATTCTATTGCATTTATGACGAAAGGCATCGTGTAACCTAATCAAATAAACGTGAGATGCAAATAAAACAATAGTTATTACTGTCTACTACGTAACCCGAGTTTACCTAGCTTATATTAAGAAGTGACACATGTGGAGTGTTGACATTGTGAGTCTAATTTTGTGACAGTGTGATTAGTGTTGTGTTGGTGAGTTGATCAGTGGTGTGTGACTATTCCTACTAATAATTTTTTACCCGTTCACCGGTTTCACATCTTGGTAGAAATGTGGAGAGGAATTTCTGGAAGGTTTAATCAAGTGTCCCTGGATATTATTTAGGCGTGGAAAGGACTGAAGAGTGCTTGTAAAACGCTGTGTATACTATTATTATTATTACGTTCAATTAAGTTAAAATGTCCTCCCAACTCTGAGCACGAAATGTCATCCTCCTCCTCCTCGCTCAAGGTAAGTGAAATTATTATCGTCATTTATAAACCCGTATTCAAAAACGTTTATGGTGTATATGGCCTTTAAAATCTATGTCTAATGTTAGGATTCGTCTTATTAAATATTTGACATCTTCCCTCGAGTAAATATAGTAATTAAGGTGATTGATTAGTTAGGGTATGAGCCGATTCTAATAATGTTACAACCGATACACAAATATACAAGATTAATTTGGGAAAATCTGTATAAGAGTTCCACTCGGCAAATATTTACAATTTATGTTTATATGTTTTAAAATTAGGCTAGTCTGACTTTACCTACCCAAACCTACCCTAACCTAACTTGGACCGGGACAGACTACCGGGACCTAACCCAGGTAATCCGGGGACAAGTATGGGCTGTGATATTAATGCCATAGATGAAAAGTGCCACTAAATGGTCCAAAATAGTGGGTAATGATGGTAGGAAGTCCATACTACAGAGCGGTACTATAGTAAAAGAATACCCAATAATTTATGTGAATATGTCCAATGCTTGACAGAGAAATTGTGTACTGCATTTATATACGATTGATTTATCATTAGGTGAGTTTTGTGTTTTGTACTTATTTTTTTTTTTTATGTTTTAGTTTCTAGGTCAAAGATTTTTTCATTATGTCTTCGAATTTTATCTGAATAGCCTACTTCGTGTATGGTTTAATCTAATTTTCTCAGTCTAGGCTAGAGAGTGATAATAATTATCTTCATAGATTTATAGTGTTTTATATTGGAGTTTTGTTACATTGTGATTTAGGAAACTCGCCATAGCAATATAGGAAAAGACCTCTTCATTATTTTAAAAATTTTGGGAGGTGTGGGAAAAGTAAATTGCCTAATAAAGGGATTGTAAAGAAGAGTCAGGTACAAGCAGTGAGTACCAGTGTAGCCTTGTAAGCAGGAACTTAGATTACACTTGCCCTTCTCCTGCATACTTTGTAAACTGAATGTACAGTAGCCAATAGTTGTATGTGCATAAGAGAGAGAGAGAGAGAGAGAGAGAGAGAGAGAGAGAGAGAGAGAGAGAGAGAGATTTTAGGGTGAATGTGAGGGTGTGAGGACGAATTACTGAAGGACCTTGGATGAAAGTGAGGGTGGGTTGAGAAATGAGTATTGATCTAGTCATTGGTCACCGTGGCCACGATCAGCTCCAAGTGTTTACATCGTTACCTACCTGTACTGTATGTAGGCTATGCTGCCTTCCTGGAGACCTAAGCTACACACATGACTTATATAAACATTGCTACCCACCTGGATACTCACTCCTACACACATGACTTACCGAAACATGGCTATTACATGGAAACTCACTCCTACACACATGACTTACATAAACATTAAACTTAAATAAACATGACTTACATAAACATGACAATTACCTATACCCTCACTCCTACACACATGATTTACATTAACATTTGACATCCACTCTGTCCCCCATACAGATTCTTTGACGTTGATAGTTTTCACCTGACCTTTAAAATAACCTAGTGTTTATTCAGGTGAGATGTGTGTTTGAGAAAGACGTTAGTGGAGGCAATTGTAACTATATATACTGCCAGTAACACTTCTGACATCTAGGTATTCTACCTTGTGTGTCCACACGTATTCCCTGACACTCACAGCCATTGATTTTCCTCTGAATACACAGTAACTCAATTTTCTCACCCTGCATTTTTCTCTTTACTATTTTTTTTAGGAATTTATTCCTTCTTGGTGTGGTGAGAGTCCATTCATGTCGTGTAGCCTAAATTGCCTGAAGTTCCCTTATGCTGGTTGTCAAAGCGAATTACATGTTAATCAGATTTGCACGTCACCTAAATCTCGTGCAGATGTTCAGTAAGATTATGTTTAGATCAAAATTGTTGATACTTGAGCACTTATTATCGTCGGTCAGTAGCTAATTATATGACGACATTCCTTTTAATTTAATGTCCCTTTAATAGTCACAGGATTAGAAAACGGCCACGTGGCGTCTTGGTGATTTCAGTCCCATAGTTGTTTGGATCTGATTATACTGTATTCAGACTTTACGACCTCCCGCCTCCCACACCATTAGGCTACCTCGCTAAATGGCTTTGGCTTGTTGGTTGATAAAGTGCAGCAGCGTCTCAGAATTCACTAGGGTGCCGTGTATCATGGGACTGAGTGGGAGGTGCATGGTGTGATGTTTTGCCTAAGTGCTCTCTCTCTCTCTCTCTCTCTCTCTCTCTCTCTCTCTCTCAGTAGTAGTAGGCTATTATGTGGAAGCCTGTGGTTATAACTCTTTAACAAATACTGAAAGCTTGCCTTTTGAGAATAATTATTCCTCTCTGATGTAGAAATAACCTCGCAAGATATCCACAACATACACTGTCCAAAAGCCTACATACCCCATAAACAACATCTTCAAAATTGTACTTGGACCAGCACCAAAGTATTGTAGCCTATGTCAGAGAAATACCCTTTAGTCCAAGAGTCGAGAATGATAAAGAGGGGTTACGCTTCTCGGAAATATGAATCATCGTTTTGTTATTGATAAGGTTGAGGTTTTTTTGGTGGGCTGGTTTGAAGTTTGTATCATTCTGAAAAGTTCACTTGCTGTCGATTAGATTGAGATGGGGTTGTTTGAAGTTTGTTTCTGAGCTTTGGTGAAGTTACGTCAGTGAGAGGGGTGAAGGTCATGCTCATCCAACTGGTCCTCGCATGCTGGGTGACCTTTTGGGTGACGTTACCAATGACGTCCCACGCCCTTTACACGATACTAGACTGTAGATCACACTGCCTCACCCAGTTACACACTTCTTCATCTCTCTCTCTCTCTCTCTCTCTCTCTCTCTCTCTCTCTGGGACTGTATGGTAGGATATTTTTAATGTTAGAGATTTTCATTTCGTATTTTTAACTCAGACTTGCGGTTTGACTTTTTAAGAATTGTGATCATTGCCAAGGTGCCCTCCCTCCAAATAATTGTTTTTACAAATTATTGGCAACGAAAACTTAGTATGGAAACCAGCAACTTAATTTAGCTAAAGCCACGATTCTTATCTGATGTATTCGAGGCAAACTTTACTTATATACCGTAATGTACACTAGTCTCGGCATAACGTAACCTTACCGAGCCTAACCACATATTAGGATACGGAATACCAATGGTTAATTAAGGCGAAATGGCTTCACATGTAGGCTACAACGTAATCTAAAAGTCTCGGCATAATGTAACTTGACCTAACCTAACCTCATAACAAAATACAAGACGAAATGGATAGGCCTACTGTACACAATATAGGCTCATAAGGCTATGCTCACCGGGGTCCCATTGGAGGTGCCCTTGGGAATCGGGTCGTCTGAGGTGCCGTCTAGAGACTCTGGCTGGCTCACTCCACAGCCCATCCTAGTTCACCTCTCCCTTCTGCTGCGCCTCCTTCAGGGTAGCTACTGTAGGTTCTTCTCTTCTTCTAGGTTGGGGGTGGTAGTGTGTTTGTTTATGGGTAGCCTATCCGAGGACAGCTTGACTGGTTCGTAGTTACACCCTCAGCCAAGCACGTCCTCTTTTTCTCCTCCCTCGGTCACATTATGGAAGTGTTTGATTTGCCTCACCACTGATGTGTGTATGTATGTAATCATTTGAATCCATTAGTTTAGTTGTGTTTCTTTGATATAAATTTCCTGCTTACTTTACAATTTACACTTGTCTTCTTTTTCAATTCTACTGTATTTTTGTTCTTTCCCCGTGTCGGTATGCAAAGATTTCTCGTTTTGTTATTTTTTGTTTTTTCTGAATATTCACTTGTAAATTTTTCTTGTGTTGTTTAAATGTTTCTCGTGTTCTTTTCTGTAAATGTATTTAGCCTAGGCTACTTGTTTTAAACTTCTCCTCTATCCTTTTTCAAGTTTTGCTCACTGTTTTATATTCCTTCGCTGTGCTCTGAAAATAATATACATAGGTATGCTAATATTTTCCATAAACCCACGTTGATATAAGTTACCTGTTATTTACTCTTACACTCTGAAAGGTCTTGGATATTTTGCTTTACATCAAATATACCCTGCCTTAAAGGGGAGATTCTCTTGTGATCACATTGGAAGGCTTGTGATTCCTCCAAACTGTGTCTTGCAACAGATCCTCTGGTGTTATTTAAATTGGGGTAGCCTAGTCTGTTTCCTTACATAGTTTGGAGGAAATCGGTAGCACTCCAATTCACCAACAAGAAGAGTCTCGCCTTAATTGTATCCACGATCTCCTTACACTGTCTTCACAATAGCCTTTCTCAGCTGTAGGATTTCAGTTTTCTGTCAAATTTTCAGTCGTACTTGTATACATTCTACGAAAAGCTAAATACAGGGCAGGAGGGATAGCGTGAGTAAGTTCTTAATTTATTTAGCTTCTGGGTAGCCTAGTATTGGTGTGGGAGTACGGGGTGACCACGGACACACACCAGCAGGACAGTGGGGTGGGGATGGGAATAGTTGGGGATGGATTGGTAGTGGAAAGTTGTTTGTTTATACAGTCGTGGTCAATAATAATCATCCACATCTGGGTATCTCAAACAATTTACTGTCTAATGTTTTCACGTTCACATAAGATATTATTGTTTTAAGTAGTGTGTATCTGCTTGTATTAAATTAAAAGATGGTAGTTAACCTATTTATTGGAAAGTTTATCATCAAAGGAACAGAGGGAAGCTGTCAAACTCTTACGTGAGTTACCCCTATATGGATGATTATATTTGACCACGACTGTATATAGGGGGGTAAACAGGACGTAGAGTAGGCTAGGCTATATGTATGTATTATGTAGGGGAAGGAAAGGTGATGTAAAAACGAGTTGGTATCGCTGGCAGGGTTGGGAAGGGGAAAAGTTGAAGTGTTGGCGGTAAACAGGAGGTAGGGTAGAGTAAGGGAAGGGAAGGAGGGTGGACAGGAGGTGGAGTAGGGAGTAGGGGAAGGGAAGGAGGATGGACAGGAGGTGGAGTAGGGAGTAAGGGAAGAGAAGTAGGGTGGACAGGAGGTGGAGTAGGGGAAGGGAAGTAGGGTGGACAGAAGGTGGAGTAGGGAGTAGGGGAAGGGAACGAGGGTGGACAGAAGGTGGAATAGGGAGTAGGGGAAGGGAAGTAGGGTGGACAGAAAGTGGAGTAGGGAGTAAGGGAAGGGAAGGAGGGTGGACAGGAGGTAGAGTAGGGGAAGGGAAGGAGGGTGGACAGGAGGTGGAGTAGGGAGTAGGGGAAGGGAAGTAGGGTGGACAGAAAGTGGAGTAGGGAGTAAGGGAAGGGAAGGAGGATGGACAGGAGGTGGAGTAGGAAGTAGGGGAAGGGAAGTAGGGTGGACAGGAGGTGGAGTAGAGAGTAGGGGAAGGGAAGAAGGATGTAGTTAGTATTGATATCAGAGTAGAGGAGGAGGAAGTAGGGCGTTGGAGTAATATGGGACAGGGTTAAGGTAGGAGAGTAGAGGTGGCAGTGAGGGTATAGGAAGGAGGGAAAGGGGAGTAGGGGAACGTAATGAAAAACCAGCAAAGGGGAAGGAACAAAGTAATGAAAGGGACGTGACTAAAGACGGAAAACAAAGAAAGTAACAATTAACGAAAGAGAGGAAAATAAAAAGTTACTTAAGGCTATAGATCTCGAAAATTAATATACTGTATATATATATAAACTTTATGTGCAGCTAATCCATTTGCCAGATCTAGTCATTGGTTCGTTCTGGTAATAAACAAAGACTTAGAAGGAATTGATAGTTTTTTGCCAGGATAAAAAAAAAAAAAAAAAAAAACGGAGAATAGAACGGTTTGGTGGATAGGAAAGAGTGTAGTGATCGTAAATAGAAAGAAATATTGATGTTTGAAGATAATGTAAGACAAATACTAGGAATATACCCATGTCGTGTGTGTGTGTGTGTGTGTGTTATGTTGCTAGGATGTGTGGGCCTGGGTGTGCTTATGTGGTTTTGGTGGTGATGGTTTTAGTGATGGTGATGGTATGTGAGTATATATTGCTTGTGATAGTATGTGTGTGTGTTATGTAGCATGCAATATCGGCTTATAGGTGGTGGTGATGGTGATATTTGACTTTGGATAGTGACGTTAAATGAATTGTGGTGACTGGTGATGATATGATATGTTGGTAATGGTGATGTGTGTTATGATATGTTGGTAATGCGTGTGTGTGTGATGTGTGTGTGTGTATGTGTGCTGAGCCAGTGAGAAGTGTCGCTATTAAACTGAATAATTGAAAAGGCAACTACTACTAACTGTAGCCTAATGTTGTGTTGTTCTGTACCACGTAAACTGAGACTGTGTGTGTATATATGATTTGTAAGGGGTGTACAGTCACGAGCACTAATAAGTATACAGGTGTGCTTTGAATTCCTAGAGACAGTAAATAAAATAATGCACAATAAGATCTCCATTGGAATTGCTTCGTTGGTGAATTGCACTGTTCAAAGCTTCAACAAACCAAAGCTGTATTACTTATTAGTGCTCGTGACTGTACATCCGACACACACACACACACACACACACACACACATACTATAGCAAGGGAAATAATTACATATATAAATAAGTATATATAAGTATAGGTCAGTCTGTATAGTCCACACCTGCATTGAGAGAGAGAGAGAGAGAGAAGGGTGGAGGGTTGGGGAGGGGGGGGGGTTCTTGTATTCCGAATGTCCGGGTTAATACCATGAGGCGAGAGAGAGAGAGAGAGAGAGAGAGAGAGAGAGAGAGAGAGAGAGAGATACACCACAAAGTTTAATTGATACATCCGTGGTATCTTCATGTTGTGTTGTGCAATATTTTTAATTATATTTTTTTACGACGAATTGAAGACCAGAAAAATTAAAATCCCCCCCAACCTGTCCCAACAAAACAAACGACACCTTATACTCAGGAATATAAGGGGGTGCGGGTGTAGGGGACAAGCTTGGGGGGGGGGGTTTAGGGGGTTGCGGGGATAGGGGAAGAGGCTTGGGGGGGGGGGGTAGAAAGCCTGTCCCCTATTCCCGCACACACACACACCCCCACCAAGCCTGTCCCCCTACTCTCGCACCCCCCAAACTCCTCCCCACCGACCCCCCCAAGCCTGTCCCCTTATTCCCGCACCCCCTTAAATAAGCCTACTCAGGTCTGTTTACACTTTGTCTCCCAAGTAACACAGAAGGGGGGATGGGGGAGAGGTACTGAGGGGGGGAAGGAAGGGAGGGGTTGGGGGGGAAGGAAGGGGAGGTGGTGAGGTAAAGGGAGGGGTTGAGGGGAAGGAAGGAGAGGTACTGAGGGGGGGAAGGAAGGGAGGGGTTGAGGGAAAGGAAGGAGAGGGGGTGAGGGGGAAGGAAGGGAAGGGGTGAAGGAAAGGAAGGAGGGAGAGGTACTGATGAAAGGACATAATAATAAAGTTTTTGGTAGTAAATGGAGAGCGAGGTGGAAAGATGATTTATATGAGGAGGGGAGGAAGGAAGAGTGAGGATAAGGGGAGAGGATGAGGGGGAGGAAGGAAGAGTGAGGATGAGGGGGAGGAAGGAGGAGTGAGGATAAGGGGAGAGCCTGTCCCCCTACTCCCGCACCCCCCTAAAACCCCACACACCCCCGCACCCCCCAAAACCCCTCCAAAACCCCCCTGCACCCCCCAGAACCCCCCCACACACCCGCACCCCCCCAAGCCTGTCCCCCCTATTCCCGCACCCCCTTAACCCACATCCCCCTTCTCTCTATACCCTTGAGAAACAAATATATGAATGAGACAAGGAGTAGTGAGTTGATTCAGTAGTGAGGAACATGCATGGGAAAGATAGATAGTATATATATCGAATCGTATGTCAGAGATAATTTTGTATGAATGGTGCTAGAAAGGGGATATGTGTGTGTGTGTGTGTGTGTGTGTGTGTGTGTGTGTGTGTGAAGGGGGATAAAGAGTTTGGTGTTTGTATGTGTGTGTGTGTGTGTGTGTGTGTGTGTGTGTGTGTGTGTGTGTGTGTGTGTGTGTGTGTGTTTATTGAAGGTTTTGCAGAGTTTGGTGTGTGTATGTATGTGTGTGTGTGTATAATTATATATTTGAAGGTTATGCTGAGTTTGGTGTGTGTGTATGTGTGTGTGTGTGTGTATAATTGAAGGTTATGCAGAAAGTTTGGTGTGTGTATGTGTGTGTGTGTTTGTGTGTGTGAAGAAAATAGGCTTACCGAATTCAGTTGTGTGTGTGTATATGTGTGTTTGTGTGTATTTGAAGATTATACAGAGCTTAGTTGTGTGTGTGTGTGTGTGTGTATGTGTGTGTGTGAGAGGATATTTAGGGGGTGGGGGTGGGGGGGGTGGAGGTGAGGCGTGTCAAGGTAGGAATGCCAGAGGGGGGGGAGGGGGGGGGGAGGGGGCGTCAATACCGTATCTATAACCATGCAGGGTACCTCATGAGTCACGTGGCACTACACACACACACACACACACACACATTCATTTATTTAATTATATTTTCTTCTTTATATCTTATTATTATTATTATTATTATAATTATTGTTATCCTCAAAATCTAATCTTTTAACGAACCTCTCTCTCTCTCTCTCTCCTCTCTCTCTCTCTCTCTCTCTCTCTCTCTCTCTCCTCTCTCTCTCTCTCTCTCTCTCTCTCTCCTCTCTCTCTCTCTCTCTCTCTCTCTCTCCTCTCTCTCTCTCTCTCTCTCTCTCTCTCTCCATAGTTACCCTCAGTTTCTGTCTCCTTTCTTATATATTATTCTCCTGTTCTCTTTCACTCTTCACTCACTTTCTTCCTTACCTCACACTTTTAACTTTTCTCACTTTCCTTCCTTCCACCTCCTTTTCCTTTCCTCCTTTTTTATCGGTTCTCTCTTACGTGTTTACCAGTTCTGACCTCCTCCTCTCTTACTCACTTCTCTCCTCAAACTATTTATTCTCTTCTGAAGGTTTTTGCTGTAATTTCATTCTGTGGTATGTACTGTCTGTTCACACGAAGATTATAAAAAGTTATTGATGGGGATGGAATTTTTCTTTCTGTGTGTGTGTGTGTGTGTGTGTGTGTGTGTGTGTGTGTGTGTGTGTGTGTGTGTGAGGAGACCCATGTGTGTGCTGTACTTGTGTGTGTGTGTGTGTATGTGTGTGTACTGTACTTATGTGTGTATATGTATGTAATGTGTGTGTATGTGTGTGTACTGTACTTACGTGTGTGTGTGTGTGTGTGAGGAGACCCATGTGTGTGCTGTACTTGTGTGTGTGTGTGTATGTGTGTGTACTGTACTTATGTGTGTATATATATGTGTGTGTGTGTGTGTGTGAGAGAGAGGGTGATATTCATATGTGTATATACCGTACCGTACCGTCTATGCGCGCCGGAGAGAGAGAGAGAGAGAGAGAGAGAGAGAGAGGAGAGAGAGAGAGAGAGAGAGAGAGAGAGAGAGAGAGAGAGGAGAGAGAGAGAGGAGAGAGAGAGAGAGACGTGTGAAGACTTGAGAGAGAGAGAGAGAGAGGAAAGAGAAAAAAAAAAGAGGGTACGTGTGAAGACTAGAGAGAGAGAGAGAGAGAGAGAGGAGAGAGAGAGAGAGAGAGGAGGAGAGAGAGATGAGAGAGAGAGAGAGAGAACGTGTGAAGACTAGAGAGAGAGAGAGAGAGTACGTGTGAAGACGAGAGAGAGAGAGAGAGAGAGAGGTACCACCACACCGTCAGTCACTCACCACACACCCTGAAGAACACTATTACAGACTGGAACGACAAAGAAAACGAACCTGTCTATTTGCTGGCCGGGGTGCAAGGAAGTGTGCGCTTGTGTGTGTGTGTGTGTTGTGTGTGAGAGAGAGAGAGAGAGAGAGAACGCCATCTTAAAAAAAAGTTGTGTGTGTGTGTGTGTGTGTGTGTGTAGAACAGGTGTAAAAGTACGGTATGTATTATTTGTAAGTGGTGGACTCGTTGTTCTATTTATCGATCTCAGTTTGACCCCTTTCCTTCTTTCTACCTTACGTAAAGCATTCTCTGCTCTCTCTCTCTCTCTCTCTCTCTCTCTCTCTCTCTCTCTCTCTCTCTCTCACTCTCTCACTCTCTCTCTCTCTCTCTCTCTCTCTCTCACACACACACGAAAATGACCCTCAAAATCTTCTTACATAAATCAGGGCACTATGCAAGGAGGACATGCAGCCAGAGTTTAGCCACCACCACCACCACCTCCTCGTAAGTACTCCTTTTGTGTCACGGCAGGCAGGAAAATTAATATCCTATGACAAGTTCTAATTTATCACCCAAGATGGTAATATATTAAGGTAAACAAGTACAGTCACAGTCAAATAACCAACCACCACCGACACTTTCCTTCCGTCGTGTAAATAAATCTTGCAGTATCATATCAAAATATATTCATACAACAACACCTTACGTCAACTCAACCCCCTAGAATTATTATTATTATGTGGTGCTGCAAAATTATACACGTGTTGTTCTTTATTACCAAGATATTTACTACGATGGAAGGAAAGTGTCGGTGGATATTTTCTTTGATTGTGGCTTTATGTAAGTATAGGGCAGACTAGTTTCTTGATGTAGATAGTAAGTATTCCTTTATTTATTTATTTATTTAATTTTGAAGTGAGGGGGGAGGGATGATGTCGGATAAACTTTCTAGGGATGGTTCAAAAGGGGGTCACATTAATTTTGTTGTTGTTGTTGTATCCTCATTGAAATTTGCCAGGAAGGATTTTGATAATTAATGGTTGGAATTTTATATATATTGTTTTTTATAATCAACACGGATTGTTAATGTTATACATATCATTATAGGAGTAGAATAATGCAAGCACTGAGGATAAAATAATAAGAGATTGTATCATAGTGTGGGTATTGTTTTATTCCATCACTATACACATTAATACATTACACTGACATCATACACTGGACTAGCTATAAACAGGAATATATATTTTTTATTATGATAACGTTTACCTGGGCCTTATGGAAGAAAAGCGATGGCCTACATGATGACGAAGGCTGCATGTAGTGGTTTGGGAGTCACTCTATCTTATCCTTAGGTTCCTTGTGATGTAGTAGGGAAATTAGAGGTGAATTAGTCCTTCAATTACTGCCACGAAACACCACCTATATGGAGGGAGTTTTGTTTCATGGTGTAGTCAGGAGGAATCAGAAGCCTCCAATTCTCATACACGATCACAGGGTCCTTAACTTTGCTATGAGAGGGGTATTACTCTAAACTATACAGGCTATACTCGACGTCTGGTGTTTCAAAGTCTTCCTAACAATGAGGTGTGTGTGTGTGTGTGTGTGTGTGTGTGTGTGTGTGTGTGTGTGTGTGTGTGTGTGTGTGTGTGTGTGTGTGTGTGTGTGTGTGTGTGTGTGTGTGTGTGTGTGTGTGTGTGTGTGTGTGTGTGATGTTAGAGAGTTTTAATTAATGGATGAAAGTGATGGTTTATGAGTCCAAAAGCTGCAACAAAAAATATATATATATACATATAATAATATACATAATAATATACTCTCTTTTATCCAATCATTCCTGACTTAGAAAACTATAAGACGGTTATGTGTAGTTGTCTATATTATTAAATTGCCTCTCTAACTTTCAACCCTAATGATGATGAATATAATTATTGTCTTTGGGTATAGGTCGTGTGTGTCTAGCCTGTGTACCAATTCATCTTTTTTCACCTACTACATGTATAAGTATTTTCTGTCATAATGTCATCATATATGTCAACTCATTTTTTTTTTTACCTACTATATGTATAAGTATTTTCTGTCATTCATTTTAGTGTATATTCTGAATGTCATATAATATACCAACTAATCTATGTCTCTACCTACGTGTATGGGTAATTTCTATAATTTTTCCTAGCCTATATTTATAATGTTTATATAATTATATATATATACGCCTCTATATAGGAAATATTCTGTACCTGTGGAATGTCATATAAAGCCTAACAAATATACCGTATTTTTAGAACTTTGAACTAAAATCGAGTGTCTTTAGTATCGTATGTAAGTGAATTCATGGGCTGGACGACGATGGATGTGACCTGTACGATGGACCCTTGTAACTGTATAGAGTCATCGTAGCTACTGGTCAGGGGGTCATCGTTTGGCCAATGAGTTTTCCTTCATACTGATTCGACCTTCAAATAGTGTCATACTCGGTTCTTTTATGGGGGAGAAGTTTTGTGTTGGTAAATCTGGAGCAACTGAATCCTCCAAACTATTCCAAGCAACAGATCTGACACCATTATTTTTGTTAACTTGGGCCTGTTTCCTGGTATACTTTGGAGGAATCAAGGCACTCCATTGTACCAAAAAAGAATTATATATCCCCTTAATTAACCTGGCAATCCCGAGTGGTCGAACGAATCGGTTGTTATTTATGGGCCTGGAATCACAACCATTACAATCACAATCATTACAATCACAATCCTGAAGTTCCTGTCTATGGGATTATCACAGTCCCAATCCCACTCAATTCATCCGATCGATTCTTATTCATATATTCCTGGCACTCACAACCACGACGATCCCGAAAGCTTAATTAGAACTTTGGAAGACGCCCTTGGGAAAACCGGACTGACGAAGCTAGAAGGAAGAGGAAGAGGTGGTGTTGTTGTTGTTGGTTTGGTAGTGTAATCCGTCAGGTCCGCGATGGCAAGAGGTGAAGGGACGACAGCAACAGGAGGAGGAGGCCCAAGAGAAGAGAGGAATTGGGAGTGAGGAGAGGGCCCGTTCCATAGTACCCTCCTTGTCCCCCTCGTTGTCCCCCTCCTTGTCTTCCTCCTTCCTCCTCACCATCTCCAGTTAGTACCTCCCACCAGTTGTTGCCTGTAAGAAGAATTTGTTTTGGTGTGTGTGTGTATCAGAATGTTGTTGTATCTTCGTTGAGGGACTTTGAGACGTTTCGTTACTTCACACTGTGTCAACAAAACAGCTATAGGCAGTTACTCATTCATTATGTCTGTTCGTGGAGGTATCCGTCCGTAGCTTTCCAGTTCATTCGTTCACAAGAGATGATACACTCCCATTATTCCACTCACAAGAGATGATACACTCCCATTATTCCACTCACAAGAGATGATACACTCCCGTCATTCCACTCACACTCTTAGTCACATTCCCCAAACATAATTATTTACCCTCCACTCTTAGACACATTCTTCCACACCCAACCCACTCCTCCACACCCCACTTTACTCACACCTTCCACACATTGTCCTTCTACATCAAACCTCACACTCCACCCTCCCACACACTCACTCACTCACCCTAAACCCTAACACTCACACTCAAGCCTCACACTCACCCTCAACCCCATCACACTCACCCTGCACCCCATCACACTCACCCTCAACCATCACACTCACCCTCGACCCCATCACACTCACCCTCAACCACATCACACTCAACCTCAACCCCCTCATACTCACACTCAACCCTCACACTCATCCTCAACCCCCTCACTTACCCTCGAGTTCCTTCAGTATGTCCTCCTCCTCCAGGCCACCGCAGGTCCTGTAGGGAACTTTCTTCTTCCTCTTTGGGTCGGGATAGACGCCCCGGATAGTGATGGTCGGGTTGTCCATGATGCCTCCAGCCACCAGCTTAGAGAAGTCCAGTTCCAGACGGCCGGCTTTGGGTCCTGCGGGAGAAAATATTAATTAAGTTTAAGGACCCTGTGATCGTGGATGAAAACTGGAGGATTCTGATTCCTCCTAACCACGCCATGAAACAAGCCTATCCCCCTACTCCCGCACCCCCCGACCCCCCCCCGCCCCCCCAAAATCCCCCGCACCCCCCAAAACCCCCCCGCACCCCCCCAAAAACCCCCCGCACCCCCCAAAAAAAACCCCGCACCCCCCCAAGCCTGTTCCCCTATTCCCACACCCCCTTAAGCACCGTAGAATATCGTGAAACTGTCATAATCGTACTTGGGACCGAATGAGTCACTGAAGGTAAACAAAACATAATATCAGTTAACCCTGAGACAACGGTTCACATCTTTTTCGGTTTTCGGTCACAGTCTTTTTCAGCGTGAGAACCCGTTTGACATCCCATGAATTAATTAACATAAAAACTTGGACATCATTATCTTACCAAGGAACAATAAATTAAATACAGGTGTACAGTTATAGTGGAATTATAGCGGCCCATAACAACTGCATGGTAACCCCTTCAGCAAGAGTGAAAAAAAAAGTCCCCTATATCTCTGGACGTACCCATGAAGTGAATAAAGGTTCCTAACATGAGGGTTAATACAATGCTACACCTCCAACCAACACGCTATTTTGAAGCGCAGAAATACCGGTTTAGAGGACAATACTGACCTCTACAGTAACCTTTGTAATATATCTAGACGTACCCATGAAGTGTATAACGAAGGTAACACACTGCTGGTCGGCCGAGAAGGAGGTGGTCGAGAGGTCTGCTGCTAGGTACCACTCAGGGGCCCCCAAAACGTCACGCATGTCGCTCATAAAGGTCGTCCTGAAGGTGAAGTAGAAGGAGGTGGTGAAAGAGGAGAAGGGGGTGAAAGAGGAGGATGAGGATGAGGTGAAAGAATACAAAGGAATACAAAGGGAATACAAAGGAAGTACAGGCAACGGGAGGAGGAGAAGGAGGTGAAAGAGGAGGAGGAGGTGAAGGAGGAGAAGGAGGTGAAGGAGAAGGAGGTGAAGGAGAAGGAGGTGAAAGAGGAGGAGGTGAAAGAGGAGGAGGAGAGGAGGTGAAAGAGGAGGAGGAGAAGGTGGTGAAGGAGGTGAAGGTGTAGGAGGAGGTGAAAGAGGAGGAGAAGGAAAAGGATGTGAAAGAGGAGGACGGACACACACACACACACACACACACACACACACACACACACACACACACACACACACACACACACACACACACACACACACACACACACACACACACACACACACACACACATAATATCTCCAGACACACACACACACACACACATAATATCTCCAGACACACACACACACACACACACACACACACACACACACACACACACACACACACACACACACACACACACACACACACACATAATATCTCCAGACACACCCACACGCACACAATATCTCCACACACACACACACACAATATCTCCAGACACACACACACACACACATAATATCTCCAGACACACACATAATATCTCCAGACACCCACACACACACAATATCTCCACACACACACACACACACATAATAATAATAATCTCCAAGAACGTACACAGTAAACTTTGGTGTCTTCCTGATGATGACCCATTTAATGATGTCGTCGTCCGGTTCAATATTGGCACAGGCGAACCTCTCCACACCAGCATTCTCCTTGTGGATGATGATGGCTCTGTTCATGATCCCGTGGGGGCCGGCTGTATTTGGGGGGGGCATGCAAACAGGAGAATATTAATTGCTTCGTTCGCCTTAAGGGTGATTGATATAGTACTCTGTGGGTAAAGCCTAAATCTGGAGCAACGTTTCATTCCACCAAACTATCCCAAGCAACCAACAGGCTACCATTATTTTTGTTCTATCTGAATCTGTTTCCTGGCATACTTTGGGGGAATCGTTTTGTCTATCTCAATCTGTTTCCTGGCATACTTTGTAGGAATAATCGTTTGCCTCTTGGCATACTTTGGAAGAATAATTTTGTCAGTCTAGTCCTTTTTCCTGGCATACTTTGTAGGAATAATAGTTTGTCTCCTGGCATACTTTGGAGGAATCGTTTTGTTAATCTGGTCCTGTTTCCTGGCATATTTTGGAGGGATCATTTTGTCAGTCTAGTCCTTTTTCCTGGCATACTTTGGAGGAATAGTTTTGTTAATGTGATCCTTTTTCCTGACATACTTTGGAGGAATAATCGTTTGTCCCTTGGCATACTTTGGAGGAATAGGTTTGTTAATGTGATCCTTTTTCCTGGCGTACTTTAGAGGAGTCAAGGCTCTCCAATGTATGTACTCTACCAAAAAAAGTAAACAAACTCACACAGAGGGAGGTTTCGGTCGACGAACACGTATCGCTTGTCCCCAACGTCGATAGTACCAAGGCGACCCGACAGGTCCCCTACGTCACACCTCAGGGGCACCGATGGACCACACTCACGCTCGTAGAAATCACGCTGAGGGGGGTGAGGGGGGGGGGCGAGAGGGGTGAGTGGCTGTGAGAGGGAGGGTGTGATGAGGGTGATGAGGTAGTGGGGTCGAGGTGGGTGAGAATGAGGGTGAGAGAAGGTGGGTGGGGTGATGAGGGGGTGGGGTCGAGGTGGGTGAGAATGAGGGTGAGAGAAGGGGGTGGGGTGATGAGGGGGTGGGGTCGAGGTGGGTGAGAATGAGAGTGAGAGAAGTGGGGGGGGAGGGGGGAGTGTGAGAGGTGTGGGTGAGAATGATGGTTTTGGATAATGATATGGTACAATAGTTGCTAATTTACACACACACACACACACACATACACACACACACACACACACACACACACACACACACACACACACACACACACACACACACACACACACACACACACACACATACACACATACACAAACACTCACACACACACATACACAAACACATACACATACACATACACATACACATACACATACACATACACACACAGACACACATACACATACACATACACATACACACACACACATACACACACAGACACACATACACACACTCACACACACACACACACTCACACACACACACACATACACACACACACACACACTCACGTCGTTAGGGAAGGCGAGGTGTATGAGGTAGGGGTTCCAGCGGTATCCAGCAGCGACGCAGCGGGACTGGAAAAACTTTACACCAGCGTCAACTCCCACTGGATTCACGTACACGGACCAGTTGTGTCGACGGGTCTGTGTTTGGGAGGTGTAGTTAGTTAGTTAGGAAGGTAGGTAGGTAGGTAGGTAGGTAGGTAGGTAGGTAGGTAGGTAGGAAGGAAGGAAGGAAGGTAGGTAGGTAGGTAGGTAGGGAGGTAGGTAGGTAGGGAGGTAGGTAGGTAGGAAGGAAGGAAGGTAGGTAGGTAGGAAGGTAGGAAGAAAGGTAGGAATGTAGGAAGGTAGGTAGGAATGTAGGAAGGTAGGTAGGTAGGTAGGTAGGTAGGAAGGAAGGAAGGAAGGAAGGAGAGTTGATGAGAGAGGGTTCTGTATATTATTTAATGGAGTATACAACACTACAATTCATTACACAGCACTACACACTTATCACATTACACAACACTATAATATACTTCACTACACACTTATCACAGACCTCAACACTACACTAAACTTCACTACATTGCACTACACACTTATCACATACCACAACCCAACAATAAACTTCAATTCACTACACAACACAAAATAATAAACTTCAATACACTACACAACACAACAATAAACTTCAAAACACTACACAACACAACACCATAAACTTCAAAACACTACACAACAAAACAATAAACTTCAACAATACACTACAACAACAACAAAACAATAAACTTCAATACACAACACAACACAATAAACTTCAACACACAACACAACACAAAACAATAAACTTCAATACACTCAACTGAACACTCACCAAATTCCTGTTGTTGGAGCCAGGATGTCTAAGGTTCACCTCCAGGAAGGTCTCACCGAAGCTACCATCCATGTAGATCAATTGTCTCTGTATAGGGGGAAGGTTAGGATTAGGTGACGTTGATATAGGGACACACACACACACACATACGATTTCTGTACACTCGTACGAACACACACGATTTCTGTACACTCATACACACACACACGCTCTAGGTGACGTTGATATAGGGACAAACACACACACACGATTTCAATACACACACACACACGATTTTTGTACACACATACGAACACACACACGTACACACACACACGATTTCTGTACACTCATACGAACACACACACACACACACACTTCTCTCTCTCTCTCTCATACACACACACATATTTCAGGTCAGAATGAAGGTGGAGGCGTGTGTTATCTCAGAGGCAGTGTTGAGAGAGTCGCCATTACCTACCTTCCTTCCCTTATCTACCACCGTCACTCTTCATTCGTCCTCCGTCTTTCATCCTAGTGGGAGGGCGGGGGTTCTCCAGCCTTCAGAACACGAGTTGGAAGACGGAGAAAGCTTGAGACTGATACGAGTGTCGAATAAAATGTGTCGAATCACGGTCTTCTCTCTTACGTCGTCAAAATCATAATTATTGTCATTCTCAATTTTTGTATCACTTTTGCTTTCCCACTGTTTTGATTTTCTTCATTCCTCCAACCCCAGTTCTTCACTTCATTCTCTCTCCTTCCATGTACTCTCTCTCTCTCTCTCTCTCTCTCTCTCTCTCTCTCTCTCTCTCTCTCTCTCTCTCTCTCTCTCTCTCTCTCTCTCTCTCTCTCTCTCTCTCATACACAGACACACTCCAAATTAATACAATACCACCACGTCTCTCTCTCTCTCTCTCTCTCTCTCTCTCTCTCTCTCTCTCTCTCTCTCTCTCTCAGCCCAATTTCCCTGACCTCATTAAACCGGAAGTCAATGAGGGCAGTAATGAGGCCAATTTCCTCATATTAACGCGTCAAGGAATGGGTGACTATTATTATTATTATTATTATTATTATTATTATTATTATTATTATTACTACTCTTTTTTTTTTCTTTTCTTTTTTCAGCGAGGTGTAACCATGTGAACCTAACCTAACCTAACCTAACCTGACGACAACAACGTATGATCTCTGACGCAACACTAATTTGACCCCTTCCAGGCATGCATGACCCAATAACACTCACTCTGTCTTGACCTGACCTCATTATTACGTTTTTTTTTTTTTTTTTTTTTTTTTTACACATTTTTTTTTTATCATACATTATTGTTATTATTATTATTTTTTTTTTTGTGACTGATATTTTATTTTATTTTTTTTATCATACATTATTGTTATTATTATTATTATTTTTTTCATGACGTTGCGACAGAGGTGAAACTCATAACTGCTTAACAGGCTAGTCTCACCCTTACGTCATCCACTGCATATAGCACTGTCTTGGGTACTCACGAAATTACGACGTGAATGCAGCTTATTAATTTGACACGAGAGACTGTATAGCACTGTCTTCACACCACGCAAAAAAAAAAAAAACACTAGAGGTGGTAATGCCAGTCCAGAAGCACACGACAGTCACCCTTATCGAAATAATGAGTACTGTACAGTCGACAGCATAAATTCGCGTCCAACTCTAGTACTTAATATTGTTAAAATGGCCAGATAGTTGCATTCTGGACTAATTTTTACTCTAACAGCACACGTAATTTACCATATGAGAACTATATCTGTCATCTCTGCATTAAAATTGTATTACAACATCAATATAGCTCATAGATACATAGGTAGAAATGAAGCGAACTTATGCTGCCGACTGTACATGCAGCAGCTGGTGAATGTAAGACAGTGTAGGTTATCATTTCAAGTCGTGGGAATGATTTGGAAGAGCTCAATTGAAGGACCCCTGTGATCGTGTATGAAAAAATTGGAGGCTTCTGATTCCTCCTGACCATGCCACGAAACAAGCTCCTTCCATATATATAAGTGGTGTTTCGTGGCAATATTTGAAGGACTCGCTAACCTTCAATTTTCTGACTACATCATACATAGGGTCCCTTAATTGTGGGAAGGGATGGTTGGCAAGACTGGAAGGGATGACTATTATTAATTTTGTACTGGAAAAGCTGCATGGAAGGGGTTGTTATATGTGCTGGAAAGGCGGTTTTGGCTGACTGGAAACTGGAAATACTAACATGGCTGCTAAAGATGATTATATGTGCTGGTAACACTGCAAAATATTATTATATGTGCTGGTAACACTGCAAAATATTATTATTATATGTGCTGGTAACACTGCAAAATATTATTATTATATGTGCTGGTAACACTGCAAAATATTATTATTATATGTGCTGGTAACACATATGCGTGGTATGGCTGTATGTGCTGGAAAGATTATTTTTATATTGGCTGCCTGGAATGACACTAAGAAGGTGGCTGGCTGAAAGTGCTATGGACCGTCTGCTGGATAATTTCGGAAACAGAAGATAAATTATTTTACTCCAGTTCATTAAAGCATTTCAACATTTCTAAAATCGAATTACTCAAAGGTTGCCGTCATCCTTGATATCGTCTGCGTCAAAAAAAAAAAAAAAAAAAAAAAATACGAAGATAAATATGTAGAAAAAGATTGTCAAGTTACCCACCATCCTGACGTAGCCCCAAGCGTAGCCCTGGGGGTTGTGGAAGGAGGCGATGGCGGATACCTGTCTGGCCTCGGCTGGAGAGTAACCCCACCCTATACTGCCACAGAACCACCTCGCATTCTTATCCTTCTTGTGTATGACGACGGAGCGGCCCATGATGGAGGTAGAACCGAAGAGCTGGAGGTTGGTGTCGTTGAAGTGGCCTTTGTACCACGTGCGTCCCTCCAGCGTCCCATACTTGCCAGCCAGGTCCCCAGCCTCGTAAAGGTCGTTCGTTCCCTTGGCTGGAGGAGGGGACTCTGAGGGGGTCATGTTGAGAGGGTTGTAGTGGCCCAAGGTAGTGGACGCCTCACAGGGGAACTCCAGCTCGTCCTCCACTGGCACCTGAAGGAGGGAGTTAGTTGCCTGAGATTGCAATGTTGTTTTGATGTGATACTCTCTCTCTCTTTTTTGATGTGGTTCTCCCTTTCTCTTTTGATGTGGTCCTTTCTTTCTCTTTTGATGTAGTTCTCCCTTTCTCCTCTACAAGTTTGAGGAGAAAGGGAGACGTGATGAAGAAAGAGCCAGAGAGAAATGATAAAGAATAGAGGGAGGGAAGAGAGTCAAAACTGGGTCATATAAAACTGGGAGGAGATACTAGAGGGTGTGGGTTGGGAAACTCACTGTTGAGGTAAATATTTGGAAAGTTTGAGAGAGAGAGAGAGAGAGAGAGAGAGAGAGAGAGAGAGAGAGAGAGAGAGAGAGAGAGAGAGAGAGAGAGAGAGAGAGAGAGAGAGAAGAAAGGACTAGAGAGAGAGAGAGAGAGAGAGAGAGAGAGACAGAGACAGAGACAGAGACAGAGACAGAGAGAGTTGCAGCTGCACTGTATATATAGCTATTGAGAAACTGTGGTGATGCGAAGACCCAGTAAAAATTGCTTTCATCTCAAAACACCCCATTACATCCATCAACACCAACAACAACAACAACAACAAACACCAAATCTTTTTCCTGATGATGTTGTTGTTGTTGGTGGAAATTACATGACTTTTTGGATTGGTTCGTACATCATTCTCTCTCTCTCTTTATCTCTCTCTCTCTCTCTCTCTCTCTCTCTCTCTCTCGAGACAACCACCTTGCCGTCGGTGAGAGAGCTTGTGTGATCTGTTTGAATTTTGCTAGCTATGCTGGGGGACATTTAGTCCAGTTGGGTTACCCGTGCCAGAAAGGTAGCGTTATTAGGATCCTGACTAAGAGTTGTCAAATCTTCATGTTAATATTAAGTTTCACAACTGCTCTTCAACTGTCCTAACAAAAAAAAAAAAAAAAAAATCTTCATCACTTTCGATATAAGTTTTTATTGTTAAGGACCTCACCAGCTACCTTATGCCGTGTGAGAAGGGAGGCTTTGGAACCTCCTAAAACAACGCCTTTTAACGCTCACAGGTTTCGAAAGGGCTGAGATTGAAGGGATCTCAGGCGTGTGGGGTACGAGTAATGGAGATGCCTCAGGACCCCCGTAGGTATTCTCTTAGATTAATAAGCCTGACCAGCTCCCTGTGACCGTTCTTATGTGCCTAAAGGCTCGACTGCTCTTTGGTGAGAGAGCTTTCGTGCCTCGCTGGCTGCCAGGCCAGTAAAAGATCTCGGATTAAGTCGTGGACATTTAGTTTTACTATTTGCTTTAAGTTTGGCCGCGGATGGAGGATTAGTAGGGATTAGTAGGACGACGGTTACACTTCAAGCACCCCTGTCGAAAAATCAGAGTCCCATTTACTTAGGACTCTTGTGCTGCTCAGTTGGGAGCTGCGGCACGATTGGGGCCGTCCGACCCAGGGGAGACCTTAGGGTTGGTGTGCTTGGCTCATAAGGTTTCTGTTGGCCGAACGACCGAAAACCTTCTGGAAGTAGGCGGATGAGACTTATGCGAGACCAAATCACACTACCCTTTCTTTTATATTATTGGTCTGAAATTGAATTAGAGCGAGATGACTGGTCCATCAGCAAGAAAATTTACATGTACTACATGCAAGGTGTACCGCTGGTGTGAGGACTTCAGCGGGAGGAGTGCGAGCGACCTAGACTCCTCGAGTGTCTGCGACTTTTGCAAACTCGAGGAGAGGTTGATGAAGCACATCTCACTGCTCATGAAGGAGAACAACTCCCTAAAGGAGGAAGTTCTCCGAATGGACTCGCAGAGGTGTGACTGCCATGTGAGAGACAAGGCAGTCCAAGGAGCTTCTTCACCGGAGAGCTCCACCACGGCGGTAAAGAAGAAGAAGAAGAAGAACAAGAAAAAGAACAACAAGAAGAAGAACAACAAGAAGAAGAACAGCAACAATGAAGAGGGAGAAGAGACTGCAGAAGGAAAAGAGACTGCAGAAAAGTGTGATGGAAAAGAGGAGGGGAATATGGAGAAGGAAGAAAAACCCAAGAAGACAATTGAGGAGGGATTAGAGGAAAGTGAGGAATCAAATAAGAAGGAAAAGAAAATGAAGAAGGAAAAGAAGACGAAGAAGAAGCAACCTGGAGGAAGTGACGAGCCCGGCAGGAATTCAAAACACTCTCGGGTTCCTCACAAGGCATCTCGTGCTCCTACCAAGGAGAGGCCTGTGGACATACACATTGTAGGTGATTCCCAGGCACGAGGGCTGGAACCCCTAATGGCAGATCGCCTTCACACTTCTGTGAAGGTGAATTGTTTGCCAGGTTGTGGCAATGCTGACCTCCGAAAGGAAGCTGAGAGGATCCAAACGTCCAGATCTGCTGTCATTGCACTCATGGTGAGTGGTAATGACATCTACCTGAGAAATGGTAGAGTAGGCATGACCGAAGGAGTCCTCTCGGATGTGCTCGGTGCAGTAGACGACTGTGGGTCAAAAACCCGCAGAAGGGTAGTTGTTGGCATGCTCCCAAGGAGAGGCCCTTTAGGGACTGCTCTGTCAAAGAACATTGCAGTAAATCAGCGCCTGGCTGATTTGTGTACTGCCGAGGGGGTGTTCTTTGTGGACCCCTACACCTCACTCTTTGGTAGAGACGACCTCTACCAGAGGGATGGCACACATCTCTCACTAAAGGGGAAAGAAGTGCTTTCCAAATTAATGGAAGACGCCGTCCGACGATGTCTCAGGAGCACTCGACCGAGCGTGGAGGAGAGCCCTCATCGCTATGCTAGAGTGACCCCAGAGAAGACATTCGCTGAGATCCTGAAGCAGGATATCCCCAGCACTACCAAGACAATGTCCAAACCGGGAAACGGAGGAGTATAGGGAGCCCTGCAGTTGGGGGTTCCCTGAAGGTTCTATTGTTCAACGCCAGGTCCATCCGAAACAAGTTTTTGGAACTGCGGGCCCTCGTTGCGACAGAGGAACCCGAGATGGTGGCCATAACGGAGTCATGGTTGAGAACCTCAGACAGAGATCTTGAAGGGGAATTCGTGATTCCAGGCTACCAACTCTTCCACAAAGATAGAGAGGACAGAGGGGGTGGTGGTGTGCTGTTGTATGTAAAGAACTCCATCAAATCGATGACCTGCAACATCACATCGAACCACGAGCTCCTTGGAGTTGACCTAGAAATAGGCACTGCAAAATACAGAACCCTGCTGCTTTATAGACCCCCTGGACAACTCAATGAGATGGACAGGGACCTATACCAGTTGCTGGGTGAACTAGTGGACGGCAGGGTGTGCATCCTTATGGGGGACTTCAACACACATGTTGACTGGGAAACCAGAGAGCCCTCTGCCGAGAACACACCACTCTTGGAGTTTGTAAATGATGAATTCCTCACTCAATGGGTAAGGGAGCCAACAAGAGGTGCTAACATACTCGACTTGGTCCTCACCTCTGAGGATGACATCATTCAAGACCTCTCTGTAAATGAAGAAATAGGTGGAAGCGACCACAAGCTTATAAGATTTTCAGTTAAGGTCCCTAATATGGAGTCCGTGACCCCGGTGCATAGAAAATTAGACATGGGGAGAGCGGACTTTGCAGGTCTTCGTGAAGGCGTTGCTGAAATGGAACTAGAGGAGGGAGAGAGTGCTGATGATCTGTGGAGGTCATTCTTGTCTTCCTTCATGGAACTTCAGTCGCGCGGCTTTATTCCTCTGAAGGGAACAGGTCAGAAGTTCATTCAACCGAAGTGGTTTAATCGGGAAATCCGTAACCTACTAAGGGAGAGGAGAACTGCGTATCGTCGAGCGAAGGCATCTGGGGACTTTGACGGTCATAGAAGACTGAATCGAAACGTGAAGTCCAAAATAAGGGCGGCTAAGCGTGCTGAGGAGGTCCGTGTGGCTAGACTCTGCAAAGAGAACCCCAAGGAGTTTTTCAGTTATGTGAATGGCCGTAAACCAATCCGACGCAGGATCGGTCCCTTGGTGAATGAGGATGGAGCATTGATGCACTCTGATGCAGAAAATGCTAACCTCTTAAATGAGTACTTCTCTTCAGTGTTCTCTGAGGAGAGTGGTCCCATTCCCGAACCATTGGACTCCTTCAGTGAGAAGTTGGAGTCAATGGTCTTCACCCAAGAAGAAATTGAGAGAAAAATAATCGAATTAAAAGCAAACAAGTCCCCCGGTCCGGATGGGTTCTTACCTAGAGTGTTGAAAGAAGTGCATGGTGAAGTATCACGGCACCTGTGCATGGTCTTCAACAAGATAATCCAGACTGGATGCGTTCCTAGAGACTGGCGTGAGGCAGAGGTGACTCCTATCTTCAAGAAGGGAGATGCTAGCCAACCGTCAAACTACAGACCCATCAGTTTAACCTCGATAGTCTGTAAACTCATGGAGAGCATCATGGTGGACAAAATAACAGCACACTTAGAATCAAATTTGCTACTGAGGGGTTCCCAGCATGGGTTCCGGCAGCACCGGTCATGCCTCACAAATCTGGTGGAATTCTTCCATTTTGTTTTCAGTGAGCATGATCGGGATAAAGCGGTCGATGTTGTCTACTTAGACTTTCAGAAAGCCTTTGATAAGGTACCCCACCGCCGCCTCCTTCGGAAAGTGCGTGCACTGGGCATAGACGGAAATGTGGCAAACTGGATAGAGAACTGGCTAAGTGACAGACGGCAGCGGGTGGTAGTGAATGGACAGGCTTCAGAGTGGGTGCCCGTTACTAGCGGTGTTCCCCAAGGTTCTGTTCTGGGACCACTACTGTTTATCATCTATGTTAATGACGTGGATGGTGACATGGTTGCCAAGATTTCCAAATTCGCCGATGATACTAAGCTTGGTATGAATGTCGCGAAAGAAGGAAATACTACCCGCTTACAAGAAGATCTTAGGAAGATCGGGGAGTGGTCTGACACGTGGCAAATGCCATTTAACGTGAACAAATGCAAAGTTATGCATATAGGCCACAGAAACCCCCGAACAGAGTATAACCTTAAGGGCAATGCTCTCGTAAGCACTGATACTGAGAAAGACTTGGGTGTAACTATCACCAGCGACCTCAAGTTCTCAAAGCAGTGTATTGAGGCTGAGAAGAAAGCCCAAAGGATGTTAGGGTACATAAAGCGACAGTTTGGATACCGGAACAAGGAGATAGTACTTTGTCTGTACAATTCCCTTGTCCGACCGCACCTGGAGTATGCAGTCCAGTTTTGGAGTCCTTCTTACCGGAAGGATATCGCTAGATTGGAACGAGTGCAAGCCAGGGCAACCAAACTTATACCCTCTCTTAGACACAAGAGCTATAAAGATCGGTTGGTAGAACTCGACCTGTTCTCTTTGGAAACCCGGAGACTGCGTGGTCAGCTTATCGAAGTGTTTAAAATACTACGAGGCTTTGACAATGTAGACTACAGGGACATTTTCCAACTCAGTGAGGGCACAACCAGGAATCATGGCTACAAACTTGAACTAAAGCGATACAACCGTGATCTGTGTGGTAAGTTCTTTACATACAGCATCTGCGGTACTTGGAACGCGCTTCCTGCTGATGTGGTCAACAGCAACTCTGTGGATCAGTTCAAGTCCAGATTAGACAAAGCCTTAAACCACCGTCTAGGTGTTTAAGCCGTTGTGCGAGTGTTCCTTGATGGTTTCACATGACACATTCGAGGACGGTCGCCTACTTGCGCAACTAAACCCACAGGTACCCTCTTTGTATGGATCGTAAGGTCCCCTAGGGTACTTCTTTTCCTTGTAACTCCTTGTAACTCTCTCTCTCTCTCGTCCTATTTTCTGCCATGCTTTTATGCTCCCAGTTTCTTCCCTTCGTAATTCATTCTCTCTCTCTCTCTCTCTCTCTCTCTCTCTCTCTCTCTCTCTCTCTCTCTCTCTCTCTCTCTCTCTCTCTCTCTCTCTCTCTCTCTCTCTCTCTCTCTCTCTCTCTCTCTCTCTCTCTCTCATTCTACTTAGTCTCTTCCCTGTACTTCTCATAATCTCATAGTCCTTCATTCTCATAATCATCTGCTTCGTAGTTTTGTTCTCATCACTGTCTGTCTCCAGTCCTACTCTCTCTCTCGTTAACATGTCCCTCACTATTCCTAGGCCCGTTCAGTGCAGTTGCTCCTTTATATATGTTTCTCTGTCTGTCAGGAAATTACACTGGGAAATAATACGTACTAAAACACTCTCACTAACACTAACACACACACCTGCTCTTGCACTTTCATTCCTATACATTTTCGGCAGCTTTGTTTTGGTATAGGCCTAAGTGAAATCCTACGTGTAACCAATTTGAAACGGCTGCTAAAATATTGTCCTAGGAATTCAACCCATGTCATAGGGATCTTTTTTTATGTTCTTTATTTACCATTAGTACAAGCCCCAACACTCTGGGGAAAGGTTGCTGCTAAAGATCATAAAGTTATTTGATACATGGTTGGAAATTAATATGAGTAATGACGGTGAGGGTAAACAATAGCAGTAACATCATGAAAGAAAACAAAGAAGTCAATAATAATAATAATAATAATAATAATAATAATAATAATAATAGTAAACATATTGTACAGCCACAATCAAATATCCAACAACGCTTTCCTTCCATCGTGCAAATACATCAGTATCATTTCAAAATATAATCATATAACAACACCTTACGTCAACTCAACCCCCTCAATTATTATTATTAGGTGCTGCAAAATCATACACGAGTTGTTATTTATTACAAAGATTTTTATTATTATTATTATTATTATTATTATTATTATTATTATGAGGTGCTGCAAAATCCTACATGTGTTGTTACTTATTACCAAGATATTTACTACGATGGAAAAAAAGTGTTGGTGGATATTTGATTGTGGCTGTACAGTTGGTGGGAAAAGATCAGCAGCCCCACCCAGCCACTCACCCACGATATCCACTGACACGAGTCCATGAACACCATAGGTCCCGTCCAATCTTGGCCCCGTCAGGGCAGGCGATGCGACATTACTCCTGCCGCCCACTGTACATAAACATTTACACATATTCATACATATAAACACACACAAGCACACACACACACACACACACACACACACACCCGGTGGTGTAGTGGTTAGCGCGCCCGGCTCACATCCATACACATACATACACACACATATACACACACATACACCCACAAATACACACATACATACATATCCATACGCACACATACATACATACATACAGACATACACACATATACATATACACACAAAAACACACACACACACATAGATATACACATATATCCGTTACAGTATACCTAAGTCACTCGATGTCACTCCCATTCTCTCCTCACCCATCACATGCATGTTAGTTCCCACCTCTCACCACCCCTCGCACCTTCCCAAAACACCTTACTTACCTTCACTCTTACCTATATATCCCAAACCCCTTACCTCTTACCCCATATCTGAGCTATTTTTTTCCTCACCATTTCTCCTCCCTCTCCTCCTCTAACCCATCCCTTCCCTTCAACAATCAGTCACTTCCCTTGAGATATGATTACATGCGTTCACTTAATTCTCGACTGTTTACTTAATATCGTGTTCGAATATCACGTAAAAGTATTTGAGATGCATTCATGATGACCAAATAAATATACTGTATATGTATATGTTGCTGATGTTTGTCATGTATAGTTAGTTCCTTAGGTTAACCACACTTCGCCCTCTCGCCTTACAGCTTACATTTGCTTCACTCATTGCATTCCTTCACCTCACACCTCCCTTTCCACACCTTCTATTCGGCTTACATCCTCAACCTAACCACACCTCTTCATGCTCCCTTCACCTAACATCACCCCTTTCCACACCTCCCATTCTGCTTACATCTTCAACCTAACCACACCACCTTATCCTTCCTTCACCTCACACCACCCCTTTCCACACCTTCTATTCGGCTTACATCCTCATCCTAACCTCACTTCTTGATCCTTCCTTCACCTCACACCACACCTTTCCACACATTCGTTTCTGTTTACATCCTCATCCTAACCTCACCTCCTTATCCTTCCTTCACCTCGTTCTTCTCCTTCCATCTCATCATCGCATTCTCCTTCTCCATCCTCACTTCATTTCTTACCTTCGCTACACATCTTCTCCCTCCCCCTCACTCCATTCTTCACTACCTCTCCTCCCCACCACTCTTAACTCCCGGCGGTGGCTAGAGAACACGGGTAATTGACTAATAAATCGAGTAATTAGCCGCCATTCGCCTGACAAGGGCAGGGTCCGCCGCGGGAGGCTGGTAAACAAAGTTGGGATCGTTTGGTTGCCTTCCTCGCCTAGCGTTCTGAAACTATTTTTAAGCAGCGTAACTTTCTGTTTTTCTCTTTCATCTCGAGTGTCATAATCAGTAGGATATAACACAAGGTATAGCATACAGACCTTAGTACTTTGATGAATGTATTTATTAGGTGCCATGTGTGTGTGTGTGTGTGTGTGTATGTGTGTGTGTGTGTGTGTGTCTGTATGTGTTCTTTCAGTCTTTCGTTCGCTTGCCTTGCCTTGCCTTGCCTCGGCTTTTTATGATAGTTGGCTGTCAGGTTTTTGGCTTTTTGCTTCCTGTACGCGTCTCCCTGGTCCATACTCTCCACTTTTTATGGACAGTAACCGAGACTAAAGAGACGCAAAGTCCTGTACAGTTGATATGAGGTCGGGGTTTGGAACCAGAGTGGCCCATCGCCCGGCCACATTCGTCACCAATGAGGACAACTTAGGTTCTTTTTTTATTACTTTTCTGCTGCAGGCAATGTACTGTACAGTCGTGATTCAAAATATGTATCCAGGCTTGCTTCGAATGGCCTGATCGAGTTTTAATTTAGCGAGCTCAAGCAAATATGAAACAGGATAAGCGTTGTCATTGTTTCACTAGTATGTCAACTGATTCGAAACTTCAACAAGACCTGGATACAAATTTTGGATTGCGAGTGTACAGTTGTGATTCAAAATTTGTATCCAGGTCTTGTTGAAGTTTCGTTTCGTTTGACAATTCACTGAGCAACTTTTAGATGTTACTCTCTTTTATTTATGCTCGAAACTCGATTGGTGCAGACTCAACCCATTCGATCCAAGCCTGGATACATATTTTGGATAGCGATTGTACACTCGCAATCCAAAATATGTATCCAGGCTTGTTTCGAATAGCCTGATTGAGTATTAAGCGAGCTCAAGCAAATATTAAACAGGATAAGAATTGTAATTGGTTCACTACTATGTCAAATGATTCGAAACTTCAACAAGACCTGGATACAAATTTAGGATTGCGAGTGTACAGTACTATGATGTACAGAATTTCGTTCCCTCAGCCAGCCACCAACACCATAACTGAATGACATGTTGTTTGTTCGAACGACTAAATAACAGAGGGTATAATTATATACGGCGAACTGTATTTTGTTTTTCGAACCACAGGAAATTCAGTCATATCGTGGCTGGCTGAGTTAATGAACTATTGTGTGCTACAGTAAGTATCCCAGGTGTGTCAGTTTTTAAGGCTAGTAGTATTAAACGTTATCTTCAACCAAAACAATATAATGGAAACGCAGCAACGAGGAGTTCTCGTCGAAGATAAAGTTTTAATAATAGACTGGAGCGCCTTGATTCCTCCCAAGTATGCCAGGAAACAGACCCAGATGAAGAAAAATAATGGTATCCTGTTGCCTAGAATAGTTTGGAGGAATCATTTGCTCCAGATTTACCACCCAAAACAATGTGCTATATAGGCTACCCCTTTGATGTCCTCCCACTTCTTTAACGCCTATATGAATTGTTCGACTCCTTTGCATCTATACTATAAATGGCAAACCGTCTCTGTTTGTCCGCTTATAACTCGAAAACGGTTACACCTACATCCAAAACCCATATATATTCTGAATCACCATCACCAGGCCAAGGTTTTGGTATGACGTAACATAACGTAACTCGACGGTCCAGGCCTTGGGGTAGCTGTTGTATGGCTTAATAAAGTTGGTGCTTTTTTCACATAATATTTTTTGAGACCTCATATCTCAGTAATGAGAGGCGCCATGACATATCATGTCAAGTCAAAAGATTGCCCCATGTCTTGGCTATCATGACATGATATCGGGTTATTTCCTGGTCCACACGTTGGGCTACCTGTAGTAAGGCTTAAAATATCGGGTTGAGATTTTTCAAGTTCTTAAACTTTTTTGCTTCAAAGCGTGTATGAAGCAAATATTTTTTTATAATGGCACCAACTTTTTTAAGCCATACTACAGCTACCCCAATGACTGATGTCATGGTTGAATAGCCTGGACATGACACACATATGTATGACACCATGACATGGTCATGACAGGTCTCAGTAAAAAGTTTTAATAAAAGTAAACGTCTAACTGTTATATTGGTCCTGACTGTATATCAATGAAATCACCTCTCACTAAGATAATAATTTAATAAAGTTACTCGCTAAACTATAAAATGTCTCCTTAGCCCTTATTCATATAGACATCTTTCCTGGGCAACGCCGGGTACCTCTGCAAGTATACTATAAAAGTGGATGATCAATCGTTCACAACTATTCACCACAAAAGGTATCATGTCTCATATTTACTCCTAATCATAGAGTTTGATAATAAGTGGGGCGGTATTTATTAAACCTCCTAGAATTCAGACTTGTTCGTATGTTTACTTTACTCACCTCGTATAAGTGTTTCAGGATCATTTCGAAGCAGTGGATGAATTTTCTCCCCTTGAATCAAGAATCTATAAGTTGATCCGAAAGTCTTGTCACCCCCTACCATATTGCAATTGGACGAGCCATTTGTAGGGGTGACAAGACTTTCCCACCACCCTATATAGATATAATGATTTCAAAACAGTACCGGGTTATAATTTTTGCCATGAATGAACGCTTACTAACAAAACTTTAACTTAGGAATAAACTTTACTTTGATAAATACAGGCCCTGCTGACTCACAGGTCAGAGGCAATTGTAAAACGAAGGATTTATTTCGACAATCATACAATAATCTATTTGATTTAGTTTGACCAACGACGAGTGGAGATATGGCAACATATTACTGCCAGGGTGTGTCTCATATCAATTGATATGTCGAAATATGACTTACATGTAGATTATGTATTCATTGGCATATTTCCATAATCCTGATATACAAACAAGACTCTTTCTCATTATCTTATAAATCCAATTTACATCGACGGTATACATACATACAGGCACACGAAAGGAAAATTCAAATCAAAGTCCCATTCCTTTACCCACCTGTATCCCTCACACCTACCAACACCCAACACACATATAATGAGAGAGAAAAACAGAGAGAGAGAGAGAGAGTGTGTGTGTGTGTGTGTGTGTGTGTTTCACATAACACTGGGGTTTTCTTGGTGCTAGAAAGAATGAAAGATCAATTTTGCTACATCCTCCTTGGCCCGGGTCCTCATAAGGCTGGAAACATACAAGAATAAGATACATTAAATAAATGTCTGTACGAACAATAATAGGAAAACAATAATAATGAATATCATTGGAAGCATAATGTAATAAAGATCAGATAATATAATGGGCCCATAAACGCTCAGTGGAACTAAGCAAAGATACACTGCACAAATTGGCTTACACAGTGCAGTTTGTGTATATGTAGATGCTACTAGTTTGTGGAACAACGTTGTCACAAAGTACCTTCATACACACACAAAGTGCCATGCTCAGGTCAGTTTGTACAGTGTATCTTTGCTTTGTTCCACTGGGCGTGTATGGGGGCGTTAACGGACAGTAAATTGATGGTGTAGAGAGAGAAGGGACAGGATAGGAAGGGAGACAGACAGTAGATAGACAGACAGACAGAAAGTCTAACATATAAACAGACAATCAGCAACATACAGTATATACTTATATGCATACATACAGATAGACAGACACACAGACAGAAGAGAAACATTCAAGTATGCATAACTATACAAAGACATACAGAAACACAATGTGTCTAGGCATCTGGAACGAAATTATACATGATTTTCAACTTCTCTCACTCGTTTTTTCTCACAGGCGAAGACAATGAGGGTGGCTCTCAGTCCTAATCTCCATTAATGTAATATAAAAAGACATTCAGACAGAGATAGTGGAAATGATAGAAACAGCAAAAACAATACAAACAGACAGACAGATAAAGAAACACCTACAAGCAGACAGAAACAGCGACAAAGAGGGTATAGTGGTGGTGGCGACCAAGGAGAAGGAGGAGGAGGAAGAGGAGAAAGGGAAGGATCACAAAACAATAGCGAGGAAGGAATAATTTTAGCTGAGGCGAGCCAAGGCGTGATAGCCATCGCTGGTAGGGACATATTTTGGGCTGAGATGGTCCATTGTTCCGAGTGTGTATGGTGTCGGAGGGGGAGGTAAATGGCGGGTGTTAAGTCGCCTGTCGAGGTGGACGCTTGTATGGGAAGGGCACAGGTTAAGGGAGGGAGCAGGCTTATGGAAGGCAGGGTAAAGAGATGTGGAATAAGAGGGTTGTTGTCTGGCCCATCGAGAATAATAAGAGTCAGAGGAAGGATTTGAGGAGACTTGTGAGACGACTGACAAACGTTAGGCTTGTGAGAGGAAGGACAAATACATGTAGAATAAGAATAAAGAGATGTAACTCTGTGAAAGGCATATGGAGAGAAGGATACGATACAAACACAACAGATGGAATATTAACTAGGTTTGTGTGAGAAAGAATAGGAGAAAGAATAGGAGACAGGGGCAGTCAAAGCATGGATTAGGATTAGAGGAAAGAAAGGACAATCTAGAATGGAGGTAAAACACGAAGAATGAATCAGAAAGGTCCATAAAATAATAGTCTGAATACTCTCACCAACGCCCATAGTAAGAGAGGGAAAATGAGGTGGGTCTCTTGACACAGCATAACGTAATGGACAGCAGGGAGGGAAGTGTTTGTGTTTTCGTCAGAGTATGTCCCGACATGATATAATGTGGATGTTGTTTGAGAGGAATGCCACGAAGAAAGAGAGAACGAGGAAGTAGAGTATGGAAATAGATCATTGAAGCCCAGTTACAGTAAAAAGGACAGTAGATGGAGCAGTGAGTTGAGTATGAGAATTGCATGGTATGGTTGCCATAGGATTGTTAGCGTGGTTAGGGACTGGACAAGTTAGAGAGGAAAAAGATTGGGAGAAGGGAGGGAATTGCAGACAGGGAACAGACAGTCGTGCTTCTTAACTCTATTGTATCCTCAGCTGGGTAAGGTATTAGATAATATTACATCCTTGCCCTCTATTGAAAAATTGGTGCAGACGCAAATTTTACAATTACACAAATTGCGATGGCAATCTTTCCTGTCCATGTAATTTTAATCCTGAGGTATTCGACTCAAATATGACTCCACTGCCTTATTGGTCTAGACTCTCTAAATTCTAAATTTTAATATATAGGTGAGGAGAAAATTGATAACCCCTTTGGTTAAGGCTGAGTAACGACTCGTTTTCCGAAGAGAGTATTATACACACAAACACTGACATAAGTTTTACAATGACTTGATATGCAACCCTGTTCTTCCCTACGTGTCTCTTCCAAGGACACCATAAACCAGCGTGTTTATGTGTATGTGCTTGCTTGTGTATGCCTTCCTGCGTGTGTTTGTGTGAAGAAGAAAACAGTATGATTGTACTTTATGTGTTTTAGAGCACGTTAGATCTTAAAAAAAAAAAAAAAAAAAAAAATCAGCATTAGGTGGTAGGTATGACTGATGTGGTTGTCTCGGACTCTCCTGCCCTCCTCCAGTTTTCCCTTTGACCTGTTGATGGAGCAATTTCTTTCTGACATTT
>JAWQEG010000762.1:5000-35000 GCA_033782935.1 Petrolisthes cinctipes | reverse complement strand
GTTGTGGTATGGTAGTGTCGTGTAGTTTGTAGTGGTGTCGTGGTGTTGTGGTATGGTAGTGTCGTGTAGTTTGTAGTGGTGTCATGGTGTTGTGGTATGGTAGTGTCATGTAGTGTAGTGGTGTCATGGTGTTGTGGTATGGTAGTGTCATGTAGTGTAGTGGTGTCGTGGTGTTGTGGTATGGTAGTAGTGGTGTCATGGTGTTGTTGTATGGTAGTAGTGGTGTCGTGGTGTTGTTGTATGGTAGTAGTGGTGTCATGGTGTTGTGGTATGGTCGTGTCGTGTAGTGTAGTGGTGTCGTGGTGTTGTGGTATGGTAGTGTCATGTAGTGTAGTGGTGTCGTGGTGTTGTGGTATGGTAGTGTCGTGTAGTGTAGTGGTGTCGTGGTGTTGTGGTATGGTAGTGTCATGTAGTGTAGTGGTGTCGTGGTGTTGTGGTATGGTAGTGTCATGTAGTGTAGTGGTGTCGTGGTGTTGTGGTATGGTAGTGTCATGTAGTGTAGTGGTGTCGTGGTGTTGTGGTATGGTAGTGTCGTGTAGTGTAGTGGTGTCGTGGTGTTGTGGTATGGTAGTGTCATGTAGTGTAGTGGTGTCGTGGTGTTGTGGTATGGTAGTGTCGTGTAGTGTAGTGGTGTCGTGGTGTTGTGGTATGGTAGTGTCGTGTAGTTTGTACTGGTGTCATGGTGTTGTGGTATGGTAGTGTCATGTAGTGTAGTGGTGTTGTGGTGTTGTTGTATGGTAGTATTGGTGTCGTTGTATGGTAGTAGTGGTGTCGTGGTGTTGTGGTATGGTAGTGTCATGTAGTGTAGTGGTGTCGTGGTGTTGTGGTATGGTAGTGTCATGTAGTGTAGTGGTGTCGTGGTGTTGTGGTATGGTCGTGTCATTAGGTAACGACGTTGTGGATATGAAAGTGTCGTGTAAAGTCGTTGTTGTATGGGGTGTAGTTTGTAGTGGTGTCATGGTGTTTGTGGTATGGGAGTGTGTCATTATGTAACGGTGTTGTGGTATATGAAGTGTCGTGTAAAGTCGTTGTGGTATGGGGTGTTGTTTGTAGTGGTGTCATGGTGGTTGTGGTATGGTAGTGTCATGTAGTGTAGTGGTGTCGTGGTATGGTATTAGTGGTGTCATGGTGTTGTGGTATGGTAGTAGTGGTGTTGTGGTATGGTAGTAGTGGTGTCGTGGTGTTGTGGTATGGTCGTGTCATTATGTAACTATGTCATGGTATATGAAGTGTCGTGCAGTGGTGTTGTGGTATGGTGTAAATTAACTACGGTACTATATTTCGGATGTATGTGTGAGGTATGGGTGAGATGGTTGGTTAACGTGGGTGGCGAAGAGTCCTCACCTACCAACAAACTACCGCCATCGTAAAGTATATAAGCTTGCCTTACTGTTTATGATGATGTGTAGAGCCGCTGATTAAACACCGCCCTGTGAACCACCAACTATGCCAGATGACTCAAATTTAGCGGGGTTGTGGTTAGGATAATGTTCGGTACCGAGCAATATATTCCTCCCATGTCAGCATTCTGGCCTTTATACCTTGCCATGCACAAGGTAAACTTTTATATTAAGACGCAGAGGCTCCCTGAGTTAATAATATACAGTCGGTGGGCCCTTCCTCCCTCGTGCATATAAATCCTGATCACAGTTGACAGTTTGCCTTGGTTCTTGTGGCCGCTGCATACAACCACTAATGGGTATACCATGTTTGAACTTATTTTCTTCGTTCTTCTTCTTTCTTGCTTCATTTTCAGGTTAGATATACTTCATTCTTATTCGTGGTTGTCATAAGCGATACTCCTTGAACATGCTGGAGGACTAGTTAGTAAGTCTTTGTGGAGAGAAAACCTCTTTTTGGTACAGCCACAATCAAATATCCACCGACACTTTCCTTCCATCGTGGTAAATTTCTTGGTAATAAAATACAACACGTGTATGATTTTGCAGTACCTCATAATAATAATAATAATAATTGAAGGGGTTGAGTTGACTGACCCAAGGTGTTGTATGATTATATTTTGATATGATACTGATTTATTTGCACGATGGAAGGAAGGTGTCGGTGGTTATTTGATTGTGGCTGTACATTGGAGGGCTACTGAACCCTCCAAACTATCCCAGGAAACACCACGTCAATGTTACTAATATGGGATCTGTTTCCTGGCACAGTTTGGAGAATCAGTTGCTTTTTCAATTTTCCAAAAAGAGGATTTTCCCCATAATATATAATTATGAACAGAGGACATAAGAAGTAATCATGTCATAACCTTACCTACAGATCAAGAGGTGAAAGTTTAGGAATGACAAATTTTACAGTAGCAAAGAGCTGTAGCATAAAGTAATATAACCTGACTATTACTAGGTGTTGGCACGTAAGGAATAATGTCAGAATTATCACAAGTTTTCAATCGGGTAGTGTTGAACTGTTAAATGGTAAATGTAAGATCAGGTTCTTACTGTGACCAATACAGATTATGAAAAATATCATCAAATTTCGGGGCGAATGTACAGCCACAATCAAATAACCACCAACACTTCCTTTCATCGTGCAAATAAATCAGTATCATATCAAAATATAATCATACAACACCTTACTCAACTCAACCCCCTCAATTATTATTATGAGGTGCTGCAAAATCATACACATGTTGTTCTTTATTACCAAGATATTTACTACGATGGAAGGAAAGTGTCGGTGGATATTTGATTGTGACTGTGCTGGAAGAACTAGAGAGGTACTGATTCATCAAAGCTGTACTAGGAAGCAGACCACCTCATTACCTAGGCTAGAAGAGTGGAGTATTATTTTTAGCACTACTTAAAGGAAGCAGAAGATACAGATTACTCACAAATAATTATCCTGATCACTCCGTGTTTGTGTAAAGTGTTGATATTGTTCTGTATAAACCAAAGATTCCAAGGTTCTTTCTCCTGCGTCATGAATCTGGGATGCTGCTGCTTCTGTAACAAAGTCATTTCTCTCCACGACAACCTTGGATTCCCCGACTCTCAAATGAAATATCGAAAAAGAGCAGAAAAGGGTGCATGGTTATGTCAGGGGAATATACCTTGTGAAGAGAGAGAGAGAGAGAGAGAGAGAGAGAGAGAGAGAGAGAGAGAGAGAGAGAGAGAGAGAGAGAGAGAGAGGAGCTATAATACTATTGTCTCTTTCCTCAAGAAAAAACAATAAGAAAAAAATAACAAGTAATATGGACGTCCAGTGTTTGTTAGCCTGGATGTGCTCATCGTCAATACAGGCAAAAAGAAGGTCTCTGTCCTAAAGTGGCGGTCTAACATTGGATGATGATGATGAAGAGGAACAGGACCAGAGTGAACCATAACCACTTTATTAACCTCGCCCAGGTGCTGCTAGACAGGCTATTTCTTAATTGAGGAGAGTATGGTGTAGGCCCGGCAACACTGACTCACTCCAGACTATGTGCCAGGAACCATACTATTGAAGAGAGGGTTAGATGGTTTTACAGCTCTGTTTTTAGGAATCAGTAGCAGCCATGCAATGTTTTCACCCTTACTGGTTTAAATGGGTACCTTACTTCAGTGTTGGTAAATCTGGTGCAACTGATTTCTCCAAACTATTCCAAGCAGCAGACCCCCCGTTATTTTTATTAATATGGTTTTGTTTCCTGGTATACTTTGGAGTTACTTTAGATTTATCAACACTTTACTACCCACTTCATGGCCAAGCTCTGACACTAAATACTGTAGATCCTCTATTAGTAACACCGAAGTCGCCTTTCTTAGACAGTTTGTAGGAATCATTATCGCTCTAATAGCCACCAAGGGATTAATTCTCCCCCGAAATGAACAACTTCTTGAGGCTAAAAGTAGAAGGTTAGTTAGTGACTTCTCCAAACTATGCCAAGAAACAGGCAACATTATTATACAAGTAAGGGATATTGTTTTGTAGCATAGTATGGTGGAACAAGATACCCTTCAATTTAACCACAAGAGAATTCCCCCTTTATCTCCGTACCGAGCGGCGTTGGGTCGTTATTAAAGCTGAGTAAGTGTATGCAGGGAAATGTAAACCCCTGGACGGTATTTTAAATGTTAGTCCAAGCAAAATACATATCGAGACGTAAGTTGTTGCCCATGGCTTAATTTAGATATTGTTGAACCCGTTGAAGATAGAGAAAAGTGTGTAAGTCCTCAGTCGTTGAATAAGGCTAATAATGCATGGAATATAGGTTGATTTTGACAATAGCAGCAAATATTCTGGTTCACCTCAAGCCACACTTGCACATTTCAAGCATAATTCACAGAGGTACTGTATATATTATTATTGTGAGATATTTATTTTAATATTCAGGGTCAGCAAAGAGTTTAGTCTTCACCAACACCACGTCACTCACAGAGTTCTATCGAGCCAGTCACTATAATCGTATGTATAGTCAGCAAAGTAACCTCGAAAATTGGGTAGAAGACGCTGGAGGGAAAACTGTAGGTTCTTTCGTTCTTAATTAAGGGCGGGAAATTGACTGCACACCAACTTCAGCTGTACAGTCGGCGGCAAATGTCCTGTCGCTACATCTGCCAAGTCATGAATTAAGTAAGTATGGAAATATAAGCTTCACGGGCTCGTAAACTTAAAAAACAGAGAAGTATATTAATTTACCCCCTGGATATCGTATTTCTGTATGGTGAATGTGTTTATTCGATGATTAACCTTGATGTTATCTTTGAAGACGTGCTGAGTGAGGCGACACAACTTTTGCCAGCGACTTTACATTGATGAGTCTTGTTTCCCTGAGGTTTGAACATGGGTAGAGGCAGAGGAGGCCGAGGGGTAGGCTGCCAGAAAAAGGTGATAGAGAGGTGAGACAGCAAGCATGTAGGAAATAGCTTGAGGCAACTGTATATCCTTTAAATAATATGGGGGTGAAGGCCATTTTACTTTTAACAAAATTAATAACATCATTTGACATTTGTCCAGGTATAATGTATAAGAGTCGTTGTTAAAGTGCTAAGGAAAACATATATTATTAACCCTGTGTAGCATGAAAATAATAATAATAATAATAATAATATACATTGCCAGTAGTTGCTTAATAAACGTAGGAAGAAAAATTGACTTCTTTCACGTATGACAAGAATGCTCAGCCGGGCATGAGGACAATTAATTTCTTCTCGATATCCCTTGCATTCTCCTGTCCCAGGGTACATACAACAACCCAATTGAATATCATGGATCAACGTTTCTATAAATTCCAGTCTAACGAGCTGGAAGAAGACAGGCATACAGTGGGGTAGCAATATATATAATTATACTGTATATGCAAAATGACCCAAGGAAGAATCATAGGCGAGAAAATAAGTACACTCGCAATCCAAAATTTGTATCCAGGTCTTGTTGAAGTTTCGAATCATTTGACGTACTAGTGAACCAATTACAATGCTTATCCTGTTTCATATTTGATTGAGCTCGGTTAATAATTAATAGATCAGGCTATTCGAAGGAAGCCTGGATACATATTTTGGATTGTGAGTGTACAGTCACAAGCACTAATAAGTATCCAGGTGTGTTTCGAATACCCAGAGACAGTAAATAAATGCACGATAAGATCTCCATTGGAATTACTTCGTTGGTGAATTGGACTTTTCATAGATTCAACCAAAGCTGTATACTTATTAGTGCTCGTGACTGTACACTCATGATACATAATTTCTGACCAGAGTGTGAGGAGCAGAAAGCTTCGAATCGCCTGGTATTGCTCATTTCCCCACCCAGTACACCTATAGAGGCTGAGTTCGAATGCAGGGTGTGTGTGTGTGTGGTGCCTGCCGTTCGTCTCTGGTCAGGGATTACGTATCACGAGTGTATTTTCGTGTATTATATCCTCAGATAGAATGGTACAAAGACATAAGAGTTGAGAGTTTATAATTATACAGTCTTCGTGGAGATATTAATTTCGTGTTTTGCATCATAACTCTCGTGATTGTTGATGTACAGTCGGCTGCAAAAGCCCTGTCGCCTCACCTGCTTCACCGAGACACGCAGTGTTCATGGACTCGAGAAATACGCACGTTAACTACACTTAATAATATCGAGTCTATGAACATCGCCTGCCTCGGTGAAGCAAGTGAGGTGACAGGACTTTTGCCGCCGACTGTACAGCCACAATCAAATAACCACCAACACTTTCCTTCCATCGTGCAAATAAATCAGTATCATATCAAAATATAATCATACAACACCTTATGTAAACTCAACCCCCTCAATTATTATTATGAGGTGCTGCAAAATCATACACGTGTTGATCTTTATTACCAATATATTTACTATGATGGAAGGAAAGTGTCGGTGGGTATTTGATTGTGGCTGTACTGTACGTAAAAATAATGATGTGTTGTGTATTCGACCACTACAGTGTGTCAACTGATCCTGTACCTCTCTCACTCACTCTCTCTCCTTTCTGATATTTTGTGTTTTTCCGTGTCTACTCATCCTTTCTTACCTCCGTCCGTCACTCCTCGCCTTATCCCACGCCTTCCCCTTTCTCCCTTTCCCTTTTTTCTTGCTATATATACTCTTCCTCATCCGAGTTGACTAATTATTATTATTATTATCATCACTATTATTATTATTATTATTATTATTATTATTATTATTATTATTATTATTATTATTATTAACACTTTTTTTTATTTTTATTATTATTATTATTATCATCATCATCATCATCATCATTAGTATTATTACTACTATCATTATTATTGTTATTATTATTATTATTATTATTATTATTACAGTAGCATAACATAAACAAAACAAACGGCCTCGCAAACAAACATATTTGCTATTTGAAGGTCCTTTGTTTACTTTTATGTTCCATTGTATTCCTTCTGTCTCCATCATTCCCTTCGTATACCACCTTCACAAAACAAACATATCTCCTTCACCCTCCCTCTCCTTCCTTATACCCATACCTATCCTCAACCGCTAACATCTCTCCTTCCCCCTTCCTCTCCTTCCCATCCTCAACCGCTAACATCTCTCCTTCCCATTTTCAACCGCTAACATCTCTCCTTCCTCTCCTTCCTTATACCCTTACCCATCCTCTCTCCTTCCCATCCTCAACCGCTAACATCTTTCCTTCCCCCTTCCTCTCGTTCCCAATACCCTTACCCATCCCCTCTCCTTCCATTCTCAACCGCTAACATCTCTCCTTCCTCCTTCCTCTCGTTCCTTATACCCTTACCCATTCTCAACCGCTAACATCTTTCCTTCCCCCTTCCTTTCCTTCCCATTCTCAACCGCTAACATCTTTCCTTCCCCCTTCCTCTCGTTCCCAATACCCTTACCCATCCTCTCTCCTTCCCATTCTCAACCGCTAACATCTTTCCTTCCCCCTTCCTCTCGTTCCCAATACCTTTACCCATCCTCTCTCCTTCCCATTCTCAACCGCTAACATCTTTCCTTCCCCCTTCCTCTCCTTCCCAATACCCTTACCCATCCTCAACCACTAACATCTCTCCTTCCCCCTTCCTCTCCTTCCCCCTTCCTCTCCTTCCCATCCTTAACCGCTAACATCTGTCCTTCCCCCTTCCTCTCCTTCCCATCCTCAACCGCTAACATCTTTCCTTCCCCCTTCCTCTCGTTCCCATCCTCAACCACTAACATCTCTCCTTCCCCCTTCCTCTCCTTCCCATTCTCGACCACTAACATCTCTCCTTCCCACTACCCTTACCCATCCTCAACCACTAACATCTCTCCTTTCCCCCTTCCTCTCCTTCCCAATACCCTTACCCATCCTCCTCCGCTCACCGTCTCCTTCCCCCTTCCCCAACACATGATAGATGGTTCATGGCAGCATAACTCACGGCCTGTTTGCCTGCTTCACAACCACTAATTAAACCTCAGAGTCCACTTACACTGCCATATAATGTTGGCTGGCGGCGTGTGTGTGTATGAGGAGAGAGAGAGAGAGAGAGAGAGAGAGAGAGAGAGAGAGAGAGAGAGAGAGAGAGAGAGAGAGAGAATATTTTGCTCCAACTCGGGAAATAAACATTATGCCTGTAAACAGCTAAACACACACACACACACACACACACACACAGCTTTTGTAACTGATGGATGAACCTGAAAAATTGGAAGGTAAACTCTTAAGGGGGAAGTTTTGTGTTGGTAAATCTGGAGCAACTAAATCCTCCAAACTATTCCAAGCAACAGAACACTATTATATTTGCTCTTCTGGTCCTGTTTCCTAGCATACTTTGGAGGAATCAAGGCACTCCAACGTACCAAAAAAGAATAATTACCACCTTAAACGAGGCATGTGACGAGTATACTAAGATCACCAACAACAGTCAATGCAGTACCTTTATGTTACTGAAATTATTTGTTCTCGTGGACGACGGAGATTCTTATGTGTTCTTATAAGGGGGTAATTCGCTTTTGTTAACTTGGAGCTCCTCGATTCCTCCAAAGTATGCCAGGAAACAGGACCAGAAGAACAAAAATAATGGTGTTTGTTTTGTTGCTCGGAATAGTTTGGAGGATTCAGTTGCTCCAGAATTATTATCAACACAAAACTTCCCCCTTAATAAGATGGTGTTTTCCAGAGAGGGGACATTGTAAGGACTGTATCATAGAACCCACAATCCTTCAGTGTTGGTAAAAGTTTATGATACAGTTAGAATTATTGTAATGTCAGATGAATAATAATACTACCAGAACGCCTAAAAATGTCTTAGTGCTTGGCGTTGTTAGTCATTCACTGTGTGTGTGTGTGTGTGTGTGTGTGTGTGTACTGGGGATCACTCTGAAGGACCATAAATAGCAAGGGTATAGGGTGGGCGTCGACAGGTCTGGCAGTTCCCAATATCTTCCTTCACCTCGCCCCACAAACCAAATTTATCGCCCATTTTATCTCGTATATCGACGGTGAAGGTGCCATAGGGCAGAGACATGCAGGTGGAAGACTGCATGGTTTATATCTCCCACCGAGAACACTGCACGGGAGCTTTGAAATGGAATGTTATACTGTACATTCACGAGCACTAATAAGTATACAGCTTTGGTTGAAGCTTTGAACAATCCAATTTACCAATAAAGTAATTCCAATGGAGATTTTATTGTGTATTTATTTACTGTCTCTAGGTATTCGAAGTACACCTGAATACTTAATAGTGCTCGTGACTGAATATTAGTTTTTCTCTTAAGCTTCATCCATAGGCCTTCTTCAAAGAGACTACTTCAGAACAGTTTTAAGATTATCAATTAATATCTGGAAAGTGGGGGGGGGGGGGAAGTTAGGTTGAGAATAGGGGGATAACAAGAATGAAATAACATGCTGGTATAAAAAAAAAAAATAAATAAATAAAAAAAAATAAAAATAATAAATAAATAAATAGTTAAAAGTAGCCGGACGGATGGTCTACCTATTTTATAAACTCTCGTACATTGACCATTTTTTCCTTATGATTTAACATTGTACAAAGTCTATGCATAATATTTTCCATTTATGGGCATCGATCTATATTGAGGGAGGCATGGTGTATTGTACTTTATTGTTCTGCATTCATTATAATTATGTGTTATATTTAGGGTACACTCGTAATCCAAAATATGTATCCAGGCTTGCTTCGAATATCCTGATCGAGTATTATGCGACTTCAAGCAAATTTTCAAAAGGTTAAGCGTTGTAATTGGTTCACTAGTCTGTCAATTGATTCGAAACTTCAACAAGACCTGGATACAAATTTTAGATTGTGAGTGTACATAACATAATCCATTTGTAATTATCAGTCTTTGTTGAGGTAGGCATGATGCAGCACACGATATATATTGTTCAAATTTCATAATATTTTGAAAATAGTAGATAATACTATCGGGAAGCAGGTGTAATTAAGGATATATGATAAAATAAGTAGATTATTTTGGGTTGATACATTGTGATAATGGAGAGTTTTGTTGTTCTATAAATTTACAGTTGCTTATTAATTTTCTTCGGATATTGTTTATTGATGTTAACTGCCTCCAAATCCTCTGGGTAGGATTCCAAGAGAAACACAAACAAGTCACAATTGAACTCTGTTTCTTAGAGGACGTCATACAAAGCAGTGAAAATGTCTTCCCTGGTGTTCTGGAGGCGTTGCTTAAGGGACCCTGTGATGTAGTCAGAAAATTGGAGATAAATGAGTCCTTCAAATATTGCCACAAAACACCACCTATATGGAAGGAGTTTGTTTTGTGGCATGATCAGGAGGAATCAGAAGCCTCCAATTTTCATATACGATCACAGGGCCCTTAACTCTGTCACTGAATACCGACCCAAAAATTCACAGGCATTAAAGTCAGGCATTGTTACTGGCCATTCATCATTTCCGAAAAAAATTGACTTTGTTTTCCTTCAGAAAATTCTGGGTGATAAGCCTTTATGCCAATGTACTGAAGGAACCTGTGTGTAATTGATCAGTTTTTCTTCTTTCCTTGACCCCGTTCAATCTCATTTTGGAGCCTTCGAATACTTATCTTCTCCTTGGCAAGGGACTCAATGATTATATCCCTGCTTTCATGAGATAAACATTTTACTGTCTGTTCGTCCAGCTGTCCATCTCACAATCGAAGGGATCACAGTTCTAATTGCTCCTGACAAAGTCCTCAAACATGTTCAGTTACTTGGCAACTCATGATTGGGATAATGTTCCTGGAGGCACTTCCATCCTTGCCCAAACTCGTGCGGCTAGGTCAGTGGTTCATAGACTTTTTCGTGGGCAAAAAAAAAAAATCAAACATACGGAGTCAATTACAAAAAATTGGCAGTTACAATAGTATTCTGCACACACATATAGATATACCATATCTATATAGTAAGCAACAGTAACAAGTATACAGCCTATCGTAGTGTAATAATGATAAGTGCAATAATCAAATAAACTATATTGAAAGCATTAGACCTATTATATGTCTCTGTGATCGATAAAGATTCCTCTCGCGACGCACCTTATAGGGTCGCAACCCATAGTTTGAGAACTGCTGGGTTACATTATTAAAATTAAGCCTGATGTTTAGAGCTGGAATGGAGGCAGCTTCATGAAGAAATCTCATACTGGTAAATTCATCTATCTAGTGTTCTTGCCACTAGGAAATTCGGAGGACAACAGTCTGTACTCTTTGTGGGAAGCTGATGGACCTCCTGCTCATGGCATGTACTGGGATTGGTGATAACTGGCATGACCTGAGCCTTTGTACTTCAGACCCAGGTGACATACCTTACCGAAGGCCTTTCTGATGTTCCTTAGTACGAGGTTGTCCCTGTTATCTGCTGCATGATGGATTACTTGGGTCTCAGTAGTGATGGTGATGGCATGTATGGTGCCTTTACACCTTCGGGACTCATATTGACCTTGGTTATACAGGTCCTTCTCATCAAGGTAGTCTCAGTGTCATCATGTGATGACCAGCTACAAGATCTTCCCAGTCATTACAAGTAGGGAGATGGTGTGGTAGTCATCAAGGCGGGTTACTGTCTTTCCTGGTGTGGCGACCATCCTCATTAATGCCTTTAAAAAGGTGTCCGGGTTATTGTCATTAGTATTGTCGTCGTCATGGAACACTTTTCTCCACATTGGGGTGAACCGTTTTTCTTTTCCTGTGTCTCATAATTCTCTGCTCGATGCTGTCAATAAGGTAAGAGTCATTTACGTTTGTGCTTCCTGAGTCGTTTTAACTTGGTCCAAAATAGTTATCTTTGGGTTGGAGTATTTTGCAACTAAGCTGTTCAGAGTTCATTCTCCAAAATCTCGGGCCTCTTCGCATCTTGAGTATTGCAGAAGAAGGAAAAGATTGTGCAACATTAGTCGAAATTAGTTGTATCATCTGTAATCGTTGTATGTCCATCCTATCCATATTGTCCTGTCTCTAACGGCCTGAAATTGTATTCTAGCAATCCACGTGGCCGTAGAATATCTGGGGTGTTGTTCCAGCCTATAAGTTGTCTGCGGGAAATGAGGCTCAGCCATTGTTTTGCAGTGGTCATCTAAATGTTCAGAACCTCGTGATATTTCCTCAAGGATTTCTTGTATTATGTCTGACTGTGCTGTCATGTCCATAAATTGGTCCATCTTTAAAACTTCCCAGTCAGTCCTGTGATATGCTTGTATCCGAGGGCTGGGTGTATTTTTTTACCTCGGGACTGTAGGCTACCAGAAGCCCGTTAACTCTTGCGAGGCCCCGAGATTATTAGGTGTCACACTAGATGAGACGGTGGAGCTTCGTATGTTGGTCGCTTCTCTTCTGCCCCACTAGACGACGACACCTTAGTTATACACGTCACTATCAGGAATGAGGGAGGTTGAAATGTCAATGAATACCATGATGTGGTTGCAGGAACTCAATAGGACCAGAGATATGGATTGGTATGAATGATTCGAGGGATTGGTAAGGACTATGTTAGGAGATGTTGCTGAGAGAGGTTCGTAGTTGGTCGGGAAGTGGTGTCCAAAATGTTACGCATTTCGATGTCTCAGATAGCCTTGAAGGTTAGTTCCTACCTTGTTAGTCATCGTGCTACCCAATGTTGGATGTCGGGTACTTAAGGGAAGTAACCTATTATGGGAAATCGGAAGGCTACTGATTCCTCCAAACTATGCCAGGAAACAGAACCCCTCCATATGGAATTATACTGGGGATGTGTTTTATAGCTGAGTTTGGTGGCCTACATTAACTCCAAATTGAACACAAAAGGGGGAAGGGGGGGTATGATATTGCTACAGTTATTGGACCATTATAAGTGTCTGTAATTATTGTAAGGAACTGTATTGGTGTCTGTAGGTATTGCAAGGACTTCGGAAATTTAGTCATCTTCAATGCTATGTTTAATGTTGGTCCTAAACGGTATTGCTTTGCTGTCCATTGGCTAGTTTGAGGTGTTCCGGTGGTACAGTCTGTAACCCAGAGTTCTAATGCTTGTGTCATTCTTCAGTCCATGGTTATTTATCAGTATAATGTCCGGGTCATATTGTCTGTTGGTGTTTGGGATTACGAACTTGAGTATATCCCATGCCAATAGATTGTGCTGATCCACTTTCAGTCGTGTTATTTATGTACGATATACGATAGTTACGTGTTGTGTAGTGTGGTGTGACAGGGTTGGGTGTCGTGTAGTGTGGTGTGGCAGGGTTGGGGATGGTGTAGTGTGGTGTCGTGTAGTGTGGTGTGGCAGGGTTGGGGATGGTGTAGTGTGGTGTCGTGTAGTGTGGTGTGACAGGGTTGGGGATGGTGTAGTGTGGGTGTGGTCTGACAGGGTTTGGTGTGGAGTAGTGTGGTGTGGCAAAGGTAGGTGTGGTGTAGGAGAGTAGGGTGTGGTATAATGTGGTGTGGCAGGGTTGGGTGTGATGTAGGAGGCTTGCTTGGGTGTGGTGTATGATGGTGTGAGCGGTTGAATGGTCATAAGTGTGATGGGTGTGGTGTGGTTTGTGTTGGTAAGTGTGGTCTGAGTGGTAGTTGGTTGGTTGGTGGGCTATAGTGTGTATACTGTAGATAGGATAGGTAGACGCCGGTGTAGGGCATGGTGGGTAGAAAGCGTAGACATATATAGATAACGAGGCACACAGTATCATATAACTATCGGTTTACTTACTCCTCACGCGAATCCTTCTGACACCTCTGACGAATGATAGTGGAATACAACAGGGGCAACACGAGTAACAACAGAATGTGTTTTATGGCAATGTGTATGGTATAAAGTGAGTTAGAGACTAGGAGGGAAGGGGATCCTGAGTCTTGGTGTAAAGGAGAATGACAGTAACACACGAGATGAAGTGAGGCAAAGGCAGCAATGAAGTTGGGAAGAGGGGCAAGAAAGTAACTACATAGTGAGACAGTAATTAAGCAAGATACAAAGGCAGGGAAGAAGAGAGATAAAGAGGCAGGGAGAAAATAGATAAAGAGGTAGGAAGGAAGGTAAAGTAAAATATTGAACAAAGAGGTAGGTAGGAGACAATAGATGTAGAGACATTAAGTAAAAGAGACACAGAGACAGACACAGGGAAGAAGAGAGATTAAATGACAAAGAAGTACCTGTATGGATGAAGAGAGAGGAAGAGGCAGGGAGGAAGAGAGAGATAATTTTAGAGGCAGAGAGGTGTTTCCGTTGACAGTAGCTTTAAGGGGATAGTACACACTGGGTACATTGGAGCGCCTTTTTTTCTTCAAACAATGCCAGGAAACAGGAAGAGATTGACAAAAATAATAGTCTCCTGTTGCTTGGAATTGTTTGGAGGAATCAATTACTTCAAATTTACGAACACGTTACTGTCCCCTTAAGCATTGATGATGGAATATTGTGAACAAAAATAACGCTATCTTTTATTGTAATATATAATAAAGTTTCAGAATAATATTTTCACTATCACTGTTGCGATTCAGTGAACTAAATTCTTTTTGTGACTGTCTGTAATCTCAATAAGTGCAATGACTATTGTTCTCAGCAGTACAGTCACGAGCAGTAATAAGTATACAGCTTTGGTTGAAGCTTTGAACAGTCCACCAGTTCACCAACGAAGTAATTCCAATGGAGATCTTGTTGTGCATTTATTTATTTACTGTCTCTAGGTATTCGAAGCATACATGAATACTTATTAGTGCTCGTGACTGAACATGGAGATTCAGTGACATGGAGAGAAAGGGCAAAAAACAAAAACAGAGATCACAGAGAGAAAGGAAGACAGAGGGACAGAGAGGTTAGAGGGTGAAGTGCGATAGACACCACCCACATTGTTTTGTCCTCCTCCCCCGAGTCCCCTACACCACCACCACCACCACTGTCACCTCTATCCTCCCTTCTCTCCCTGTCCATAAAATATCCCTCCGAAGTTGCCTTAACTCGGATACTGTACCACAGATAACACACACACACACACACACACACACACACAGCCTGTACACGCGTACACGCTCTCATACATATTCACACGTACTCCCTATAACTAATTAAGTTTATGATTTAGCATGTAGGTACAGCCACAATCAAATAACCACCGACACTTTCCTTCCATCGTGCAAATAAATCAGTATCATTTCAAAATACAACCATACAACAACACCTTACGTCAACTCAACCCCCTCAATTATTACTATGAGGTGCTGCAAAATCATACACGTGTTGTTCTTTATTACCAAGATATTTACTACGATGGAAGGAAAGTGTTGGTGGATATTTGATTGTGGCTGTACACAGGACCAAATACGATCGAACATGGGGGGGGGATGATGCTTCTGTAATAGATAGGCACAGTTCATGGTGCCTCAGAAATAACCAAGCTATATTTCACCCAAACCCTCACTCAAAAGTATGTCAACAACAATAAGATTAATAATGACAATGAAAGTTAAAGTATTGATTTAATCCAATATCTATTAGTCCACTCAGTTTGGATTATTTACATGAATATACAAAATTGAACTACAATAAGTGGAGTCTACTCAATCGAGGGATTTGGCAAGCACCCAGAAGGAGAAGAGAAGCAGTAAGAGATAGACAGAACAGGCCAGGATATGGTAGAGGAGGCCTGATTCTTCACCTCTGGATGGGACCAGCTCTCACCAGGTTTCAGCTGTGTTTATATTGGTGCTTGGTCTCAATAGCCACTGACAGCCACTCAAATATGTGATATCTCAGTACTGTGAAGTCAAACATGGATCTTTGACACAACATACAGTAAACTCCAAAGCCAAGACAAACGAGACAGCAGTGACATTCCTCACCCAATACTGGTACAATCTCTTTCTTTCCTCTTCCTTTCCCTCATCCAAGAAGACCACCATCTCTTCCTTACCCACGACCACATCCATCTCCTCTTCCTCATCCTCTTCCTCAAGTTCCACCTCCACTCTCCATCTCCTCTTCCTTCTATTTTTTTCTTCCACATTACTGCCCACACTCCTTATCCCATTCATCCTCCTTTTACTCCTCCATCTTCACTATCCACTACCCTCTCCTCCTCTTCCCTAGTCCCATGCAGTACAGCTCGTCTTCATTAACTCAGACGGAAGGTAAATAGAGTCAGTGTTTGTGCTGGGAGGCGCTACCCTGCATATAAAATTCTTCATGTAGAACTGTCCGTCCGTTTGTCCTCGTGTGTATGTATGAGAGAGAGAGAGAGAGAGAGAGAGAGAGAGAGAGAGAGAGAGAGAGAGAGAGAGAGAGAGAGGTTGTGTGTGTGTGTGTGTGTGTGTCAGAGTGGATGCGAGAAAGGAGTTAAATACAGTATGTGTGGTAGGAGGGAGTGCGTGTTTACAATCTGTGGATGCACTCTATATTAATGATAATGTGTTTGTATGTGAACTTGGGTACTCATGTATGTATCTGAAAGTCTATACCTTTATGTATAGTACTAGCTGCTCCGCCGCCCTTCGGGCGGCTAGGAGCCGCTAGCTCCTGCGGAGGGCTGGCGGCCTGCGGCCGCCCTTCCACCGCCCTTCGGGCGGTTTGGAGCAGATCGGGTGGTGGGTGGATAGAAGGAAGGGAAGGAGGGAAGGAAGGGGGAGAGGGAGGGATGGTTTAGTGGTTAGATAAAATAAATGGATGGATGGATGAATAGTAATAGAGGTGGGTGGGTGAATAATTGGAGGTATTAGTCGTTTTTAAATGTTTATTATATCAATCTTTCTCCCTCATTCAATAACTCCATCATTCTAATATTAGCATAATTAATAATATTTCCTTCTTTTTCTATTAATAGCGTCACTAAGCATTTTACTGAAGTGCCTCCTGGTAAACGACATTTTTCACGACTCCGGTAGACGACATCACGTAGAGATTCTTCTCATCGGCGACTCGACTGCAGCCCACATAGAGTTGACCGTGGGAGAAGACCTGGTCCTTAAGGTTGAGGCCAACTACTTTCAGGGACTGTCCTTGGTGGGCATAGCTTAGACGAATAGGGAATTGGAGACGTTGGAACTGAATTGGACAATCTGAGGGCCTCAGAGGGATTTTTGGAATGAAGACATCTTCGCCTTTACCTTTGCCAGTCAGGATTGTGGCCTCCACCAGACGTGGCATCATTGTTTTAACTCTTAATCTTGTGCCATTGCAAAGTTTTGGTGTGTTCAGGTTTCTAAGAAGCATTATCGGACATCCCAACTTCAGTTCCAAATTGTGAGGTGGCATCCCTGGTGGATCTAGACTGTTCAGGAATTCTGCTGGGTAGTTGACCACTTGATCATCGTCGGGCACTGTATCAACTGATTTGTACTTCATTGACCTGCCAGGCTGAGCATCCAGAAGTTTTTGGTTGATGTTGTTGACAGCTTCATTCTTTGGAGCTAGGATAGCTTCCACGTTTCGTTATTTGTGGTTTCGTTGTATGTGAAAATAAATATGGCAATAATGAAAATAAATGTGACAAAAGTAAAATAAATCGTGAAAATAAATATGGCAATAATGAAAATCAATTTGACCAAAGTGAAATTATATATGACAATACTGAGAATCGATATGACAATGGAATCAATCATAAAAATGCATAAAATTTAATAATAGGTTTAATAATAGGTAAAATAAATCGTGAACGACAATATACTTACTGAGATAACGCATAAACAAATCGAATAATATCCGTGCTAAAATATGTTCATGAGCTGTTGATTAAAATAAATATGGGAATAATGAAAATCAATTTGACAAAAGTAAAATAAATCGTGAACGACAATATACTTAGTGAGAAAACGCATAAACAAATCGAATAATATCCGTGCTGTAGCCTAAAATAGTTTATCATAATTACGCTCTCATTTTTAGGGTGGTTTTAGGGGTAACAACTTTATTACTCATGGCGCTGCAGTACGCAAGCCAGTAAACCTAGGAAACTTTAGTTTACAGATTCTGGTGTGTAAAATCAAGCTCTACAAATCTGTAAGAAAAAATTTACCTAAATGAAACTTTAAAAATTACCGTGTTTTTGCGGAAGGCTGAACAGTGGTATGGTGATTCCGTAGATTTTTTCCCCTGTATTTTATTATTATTTCGCTAGCACGTTTCGTTATATGTGGTTTCGTTGTATGACCCCCCCTAAACCTGAAGGGGATCAAGACTCACCTACATGCAAATTTTGAGGACACAAAGTTGGACGGTTTAGGCGTGCATCGCGGACACACACACACACACACACACACACACACACACACACGCAGACAGATCTTGGCTTTATGTATATAGATAAGTGAGTGATGGTGGTTTGTCCTTCGTGTATGATTGTTAGCTTCTGTTGTATATGCGCGAATACTGTTTTCTTGTGTGTGTGTGTGTGTGTGTGTGTGTGTACAGTCAGATTTTCAAGTCACGTCCGTTACCGCCAAAGGAAATTGTGATCACATCGTAGATTTGTGGAGTTTTCGTTTTATTATTCACTAAAGAAACATGGCTCTCGTGTGAACTCTAGATGGGCTTGTGTTTCACGGTCATGTATGGATTGCACCACATACAGTTGGACACATGAATGGGTGGTACAGCTCCAAGTGAAAGATGGTCAATTTCTCCCAATATAAAGTTCCTTAGTGCCAAATAGGAGACATCAGGGGCAGAAGTCAATATTGAGGATGGTAATAAAAAGCAAGTACCTGATAATAGACACTGGTTACTCAAATAGGACAAGTATCTTTCACCTGGGCTGTACCACCCATTCCTGTGTCCAACTGTACCAAACGATAATGCTGACCTTTTGGTGGTAACAGACAAGCATTTAATTAAGGGGGAAGTTTTGTGTTGGTATATCTGGAGCAACTGAATCCTCCAAACTATTCCCAGCAACAGAACACCATTATTCTTGTTCACCTGGTCCTGTTTCCTAGCATACTTTGGAGGAATCAAGGCACTCCAATGTACCAAAAAAGAATTACCACCTTAAGGGACCCTGTGATGTAGTCAGAAAATTGGAAAAAAAAATCGAGTCCTTCAAATATTACCACGGAACACCACCCATGGGGAAGGAGCTTGTTTCGTGGCATGTTCAGGAAGAATCAGATGGCTCCTATTTTCATACACGATCACAGGGTCCTTAAGCTATCACTGTGGCCAAGAACCTGCACAAAGTAGGACAAATGCTATGTAACGAAATAGTCACTCCATGGAATTGTAATTATCTTTCCATTTGGTCTTTCCATTATCTTTCCATTATCCATTATCTTTCCATTTGACTCACAGGCAGAGCTTCATCATCATCATGTTGTGTCATCATCACCATCAACCTTTTAATATATTTCTATACAGGACCATGGCTTCTTCCCTTGTTCTTTTCCCCTTCGTCCTAATGGCTCTCAGACAATTTCAATTTCTCCAAACAGATTTCTTTATCTAGTTACAGTTCTCGCTACAGTTCCTTCCCTCCATCTTAGTTTTTGTCTACCTCTTTTCTTTACTCCCTTTCTTGGTTGTCACTTGGTAATTCTAGTTGTACTGTACAGTCACGAGCACTAATAAGTATACAGCTCTGGTTGAAGCTTTGAACAGTCCAAATTCACCAACGAATTAATTCCAATGGAGATCTTATTGTGCATTTATTTACTGTCTCTAGGTATTCGAAGCACACCTGAATACTTATAAGTGCTCGTGACTGTACATCCATTGTCTGTTCTTATGTCTCATAATATTATTGTTTCAATCACACATTCCAAAATGGCTGATTCCTCATCTATGAAACTCTTGTTTTATACTTAACATTATCCTCTCAATTTCCATCTGGACAATCCTAAGATTACACTCCAAGGATTATGTTATCCTTCAGATTTCTGATTCGAGTATTATTTTATTTTTGTTCTATATTAATGAAGATGAGGGTTAAGGACTGACAGCCATTTTCTTAATTTCGCCAGTGAGATAAAACATAGAGAGATGTTCAAAATCATGTCCAATATCGTTCGAAATGCCAAGACACATTGTATTTGAAGGAGCTCAAGTCGTTGTAAAGGGGAAAGATGGATGGAGGCAGAGTGTCCCAGAGTTGATCAGTTGTGTTATGGAAGACTGAGAGTACCGGATCTTACATCAAGGAGTTGGACAGAAAAAGGGGTGAAATTAATGAGTAGCCTAATGAGAATTCAATGACTGTGGATGCCAAGTTTCACTGCATTTTAATTTACAGCTTCAGAGTTTGGTCACATACACACAAACATACTCTACGTAAATCGTTTATTAGATGCAAGGACAGCTCAGCAGGGTACAGCATCGTTGACACATAAAGCAGAATAGACCTTAACCACAAAAATTCTACTACTCTGGGGAACATAGTCTGTAGATTCGACTTTAGTTTTATCTCGTATTTTGAGCATTGCAAACATTAGGATCATAATAGGATGTATTAATCATGGCAGTGCACACTTACTGTACAGACATGGAAACCCCTTCATGCATACACACACGTTACAAGAATCACACACACATGTACAGCCACAATCAAATATCCACCGACACTCTCCTCCCATCGTAGTAAATATCTTGGTAATAAAGAACAACATATGTATGAATTTGCAGCACCTCATAGTAATCATTGAGAGGGTTGAGTTGACATACTGTAAGGCTCTGTATGATAATATTTTGATATGATACTGATTTATTAGCACGATGAAAGGAAAGTGTTGGTGGTTATTTGATTGTGGCTGTACACTCTACAACACACACAAACTAACTCTTGCCCATGTGAGGACTTACATATATAACAACAAACCACACAAAAAAGTAAGAGTACTTCACTGAGGGGCATACCTTCTCAAACGCCAATAAACTCTACGGATATAACCACCCTCTGTTTGAGTCTCATCCTTACCAATGTCAGAAAATGCTAAACAGATCGAATACATACTGACCTTGATTTCATCCCTAGAACAATTAAAATTTAGTCACTTCAAGGATTCACAACGTTATGTCCAATCATCCTGCGAAGTTTGATCGAAATCCACCACTTTGTTTTATAATATATCTGGTTCACTAATCAACCAACCAGCTAAGAAAAAAATTGTGAAAGCATTTTTTAATTCAGATTACGAAGGTTAAACTGGCACAACCTCACACATACATACGAGAAATACGAGCCACATGCACACATATTGTAAATGATTATTCTCTCTCTCTCTCTCTCTCTCTCTCTCTCTCTCTCTCTCTCTCTCTCTCTCTCTCTCTCAGCAATGGAGGGGAGCAGTATACAAACAGTGAGATAGAGTATAAAGTTTTAGTGGCGGTGGTGGCAGTCCCATCCATCACTGACTCCCTTGTACACAACCCACCTACACCTCCACCTCCACCTCCACCTGTTCCAACTCCACCTTTGTCTCTATTTCCACATGCGCCTTCACTTTCATGTCCACCTCCCATTTCCACCTGAACTGTTGGCTTCATTTCTATCTTTACCTCCACCTCCTCTTTCCACCTGAACCGCTGGCTTCATTTCTATCTTTATCTCCACCTCCTCCTCGTGTACATTCTCCAGATTTATATAAAGTAGGCTGTTAACACTTGGCCAATAACATCTGTAGGTCCGACTCCTCCACAGTATCACGAATAACAGTCAGGAAAGTACAGCCACAATCAAATAACCACCAACACTTTCCTTCCATCGTGCAAATAAATCAGTATCATATCAAAATATAATCATACAACAACACCTTACATCAACTCAACCCCCTCAATTATTATTATTATTATGAGGTGCTGCAAAATCATACACGTGTTGTTCTGTATTACCAAGATATTTACTACGATGGAAGGAAAGTGTGGGTGGATATTTGATTGTGGCTGTACCTATACCCAATTAGAATGTATAGCCTAACCCCTAAATTGACAAGATTGAAACTGACGACCTCGAACCTGCCCACTCGAGAGGCAAATTTGGCATCAATTACTGAACACCGCGAACTTTTCTTCACAAGCATATTATACAAAGTAAGAAGGACAGTCACGAGCACTAATAAGTATACAGCTTGGGTTGAAGCTTCGAACAGTTCCATTCACCAACGAAGTAATTCCAATGGAGATGTTATTGTGTATTTATTTACTGTCTCTAGGTATTCGAAGCACACCTGCTGGATACTTACTAGTGCTCCTGACTGTACAATTCTACCCTGAAACGATATGAAAAGATACACTAATGGTGAAGTAGAATTTCACATACACACACACACACACACATATACACACACACACGCACACACATATACACACACACACATATACACACACACACACACACAGACTGGGCTTAGTAATCCAGAGGAGAGGAGAGAAATATAGAACTAATAATTATCAGCAAACAATGAAGAGAAGATAGAAAAAAAAAGGAAAAGTTTATTCGAAAAAGAGAAGCTGGAAGAGAAGAAGAAAAAAATCTTATATAATACGGTGTGTAGAGAAAAGAAATCATTATTAGTGACGTAGGAAAGCAGACGAAAAGAATAGAACGAAAGGAACGAAAATAACATAAGCACAAAAATCTAAGTAGTCGTTGGAAAGGCGTATACTCTGACCAAACATCATTATCATTATCATCATTATATATATAGATACATAATTAGTATGGGAGGACAGAGGAATTAATTAAAATGGGGAAAATTTTAATAATAAGTTGAGATTTGCAAATTACATAATCTTAATACCAGTTACAGCAGAAACATTGCAAGATATGGGAAATGACCAATATAGAGAAAACATTCATAATCATAAAAATAAAAGATAAGGCAAAGTAAGACGAAAGTAATAAATAGTTATTTAAAATTAATGCAAAAATGAATATCAAAACAGATGAAAAAAACACTTGAAAAGGTTGAGAACTACATATATCTTATATAGGGAAAAGCTAATATTAACGTATAGTCAGTAATGAGAAATAACAAGACACATTTCAGTTGGATAGAGGGCCAATAGTAATCATAGACACATCATTTAACTTGCCAGTGTGTATGACTTAAACGAAAAGTATATAATAATGGCATAACACCAGCTACCACGTATGGACATGAGACCTGGAAACTGACAAAAAAATCAAGAGAAAACAAACTAATCCGTGCTCACAGAGAGTTGGAAAATTCAATGTTAGGAATGTCGTTGATAGGACAGGAAGAGAGCAGCATGAGTGAAAGTTAATTACACAACTAATGTCATAATTGATTGATTGATATTAGGAGCCGCAACAGCGAGGTCATATAGCGCCAGAAAAAGGTGATAAAGAGGTGAGACAGCAACCAGGAAGGAAATAGAAAGAAAAGAGGGACAGTTGAAGAACTAAAAGCTAGTGACTAGGGCCGAAGGGGCGCCAAACTTAAGTCATAAAGGAACAGAAATGAATGTGTGGAGAACATGTAACAACTATTTACAAATTAGATAGATAGATATATAGATAGATAGAGTAGGGAGAGAGAGATTCCACCTCCGTCTCACCCATCCATCACCTTCATTTGTGTGTCCTTTAAAGCCTTCAATAGCCCAGTCATTCAATCTTCATCGTCTTTCAGCCAATACTTCACCCATCCATCCTTACGGCAAGTCATCTCTGCTTCACTCAGGCCACCCACCCAAAGGTCACCCCATCCATCCATCCAGCCAACCAACCAACTAGTCACCAGACCGCCTCCAACCATCCATCAATCCATCCGTCATAATATAATCCCTAAGACACCGGTACTCATTTGTTTCCATCATACCTCCCTGCTGGACCACAATATCATTATCAGTCTGTACATACTATTATCTACCCATAGACCAATACATCCATTTATCCTAACAGGCATCCATCTAATCAATCATCCATCGTGAGCTGCTGGTCAGATAATGCAATATCATCACACACACACACAGGAGAGTTATTGACTTTTCCAAGCTGTGTAACAAACAGCTCCTCCAATCCACGGTGCACTGTGGTACTAGTCTGGTTCCTGGCATAGTTTTGTCGAATCAATTGGTGATTATTGATGGTTAGCCTATAATAACTGAGACCCTTTTCAGTGCATCCAACATGAATATAGGAAAGTTTTACTATGGTGCATAAAAGTTCGTTCCCTGAGTCAGCCACTCTATAACTAATATTTATTGGTATAGTGGAACCAGCACAGCTGGATTTGCTATAGAATACACCCCTTCTCCAGCCCAGGCCCCGTATAGGCATAATCTGGGCTAGAAGGGTCTATTCCGTGACGATCATCAGAAGTAAATTAAAATTCAAATCTGGCGCTGTACTGATAGTGGAGCCACCTGGTGGTGGCGTGATGAGGTATTAAGCCCGCTCCCCGCAGGTCGCCGCTCGGTCACTCTGTCGCGGAACACGTACCTGTCAACATCTACGCTCCTCGCTGCTACGCTAGTAGATGGCGCAGTGAAGTGGAAGGTGGCGGAAAGGGACTGGGTGATATGAGTCAATGATCTAACAAGACTTTCTGGAAAATATTCTGTAGGGATTTGCCGATAATTTGATGTTGTGTGTGAATGTGTGTCCATGTGTGTGCCTTTATTCCTTCCATGATCAATATAATTTTGTATCTCTATGGCAATGCTGTATATGACAGTCTATGCTGAATACTGTACACACAACAAAAGAACTATGGTTACACCTTCTGCGCGATACAAAATGACACCACGAATGAAGGTTTTTGATAACAGATGCGGCCGCTACATACGCAGGGATACCAATGTGAGAAGGCTGTTATCAAAAACCTTCATTCGTGGTGTCATTTTGTATCGCGCAGAAGGTGTAACCATAGTTTTTTTGTTGTGTGTACTTCGTATAACAGTCAGCTTACACCTCTGGACTGCATGTAATACCGTAGCAAATTTCGGTGACATTTTGGGAAAAAGACATTCTATCTTGAAATAAGAAATAAAAAAAAGTTCATTATATTTTTTTATATAGTAATTCGCCAGTTCCCTTTCAATTTATATAACCTTGAATATAACCATATTGTGAGTAGCCTACTGTACATTTTTATTGCTTCTATGTTGATGACAATTTTTTTATTGTTCAAATGCTGCTATATTTTGTCGTTGGTTCCTTATATTTACAGAAAGGACTAAAAAAATGAGGCAAAATAAAGTGGTGCATTATCGCCAAGTTGAAACATATTATTCATGAGCTTATTGATGTGACAACACAGAATTTATATTGCACATTGACCACAACGACATCAGGTACACTCGCAATCCAAAATTTGTATCCAGGTCTTGTTGAAGTTTGAATCATTTGACATACTAGTGAACCAATTACAACGCCTATCCTGTTTCATATTTGCTTGAACTCGCTTAATACTCGATCAGGCTATTCGAAGCAAGCCTGGATACATATTTTGGATTGCGAGTGTACAGTCACGAGCACCAATAAGTATACAGCTTTGGTTGAAGTTTTGAACAGTCCAATGCACCAATGAAATAATTCCAATGGAGATATTATTGTGCATATATTTATTGTCTCTAGATATTCGAAGCACACCTGGATACTTATTAGTGCTCTTGACTGTACGGGCTGAATATTCACAAGCAATGAAGCAAGGTAACGAAAACAAATTACATGAGAAACTGTTATGTCAGAACAGAAAGAACACGTAATGATAGACAGTTAATTGAAAGTGGAGAATAAAAACAGGAAGGGGAAGAGGGTAAAGAGAGTAATGGGAACAACAGGGAGTGATAAAGACAAATCGAGAGTGGTGGAGATTACGTTTAGGGACCACCCATTTTCCTGGGATGTGCTTTGGTAGTCCAGGCATATAGGGCCATGCAGCCCCTCCTTTATTTCAATTTGTTTGTTTTTTCACTGTGACCAGAGTGTACAGTTGGACACATGAATGGGTGGTACAGCCCAGGTGAAAGATACTTGTCCCATTTGAGTAACCAGTGTCTATTATCAGGTACTTGCTTTTTATTACCATCCTCAATACTGACTTCTACCCCTGATGTCTCCTATTTGGCACTAAGAAACTTGATATTGTGAGAAATTGACCATCTTTCACTTGGGCTGTACCACCCATTCATGTGTCCAACTGTACCAGGGCTCTGTGGGGCAGGAGGCCATACTGCCCCGGGAGAACATCAACAACAACAACAACGTTTAGGGACCATGTGATGTAGTCAGAAAATTGGGGGTAAATGAGTCCTTCAAATACTGCCCCGAAACAAACACCACCTATATGGTAGGAGCTTTTATTCGCGGCATAGTCAGGGAAAATCAACAGAAGCCACCAATTCTCATACACGATCACAGGGTCCTTAATTTAGGGAAACGTTCTATATTTTGTTTATACTACTTGGAAGGGGATTCGAGACATTTTAGCTAATTCACTGGCCATACGTTTAATTCCTGAGTTGAGTGAAGTGCTTAGAGTTACTTACACGGATTTTTGTGATTTTTTAGTGATTTTATTCTGTATGTGTGTATATGTTTCGTCAGTTACCCCTTCACCCTCGTTTTGGTGGATTTAAGTAGGTCATAATGTAAATATTTGTCTGTATTCTTGTGCTTCATTCTGTTATGTTTTTGTGATGTGTGTGTGTGTGTCTGTGTGTGTGTGTGTGTGTATGTGTGTGTGTGTATGTGTGGTTGTGTGTATATGTGGATGTGTGGTTGTGTGTATATGTGTGTGTGGTTGTGTGTATGTGTGGTTGTGTGTATATGTGGTTGTGTGTATATGTGGTTGTGTGTATGTGTGGTTGTGTGTATGTGTGGTTGTGTGTATGTGTGGTTGTGTGTATGTGTGGTTGTGTGTATATGTGTGTGTGCGTATGTGTGGTTGTGTGTATATGTGTGTGTGTGTATATATGTGGGTGTGCGTGTGTGTGTATGTGTGGTTGTGTGTATGTGTGGTTGTGCGTATGTGTGGTTGTGTGTATATGTGTGTGTGTGTGTGTATGTGTGATTGTAGTCATTGGATTCTCATTGGTCCCGCCTACCCGTATGTATTGTTGCCTGTCTGTTGATTAACGCCACGGCCCAATGAATAAAAAAAAAATAAATAAATAAAAAAAAAAATAATAATAATAACAGTAATTAAAAAAAAAAAAAATACCCCTTCCAACTCTAAAGGGGTTAATATACTGTATACACCTCTGGCATGGTTGAGCGCCTTGATTCCTCCAAATTACGAGTATCTATATGCCAGAAAACCGAACCAAATGAACAAAAATATTGGTGTCCCGTTGCCTGGGATAGTTTTGGTGGAAGCAGTTACTCCAGATTCTCCAGATTTACCAACTCTTGTTTTATTCTAACAATATTCAATTTTATTTTTTTCATCACCCCTCACCCCCACCACTACTCTTTCATCACTCTTTCTCACTACATTCCCACCTGTCACGTGTTACAGTCACCCCGACAGTCGCAAACATTTTCTCTCTCTCTCTCTCTCTCTCTCTCTCTCTCTCTCTCTCTCTCTCTCTCTCTCTCTCCGTGTATATGAAAACATTACCACATATATAGCTGAAACACCAACACGGCTAGAAACCATGAGTGGAAGGTATACCAGGGTTAGTACTAATTAGAGTGATATGCACTCCTAAACCAAATTTTTTTTCGTAAGCCTAAATTTATTCGTGGTAAAGACTATATGACCCGACACTGTTTTCAAATCATAAAAGAGACTCGTACTGTACAGTCGGCAGCAAATTTCGTGCTGCCTTACTCAGCACTTCTTAAAAGATTACATAGAGGTTAATCATCGAATAATCACATTCCCCAACATACAGAAATACAATATCCAGAGGCTGAATTAATACACTTCTTTGTTTTTCAGTTTACGAGCCCGTGAAGCTTTTATTTCCATATACTTACTTCATGACTTGGCAGATGTTGCGACAGGACATTTGCCGCCGACTGTACAGTACTTCAAGAGGAGAAAAAATCGTCTACGGCTTCGACATGATCCTGAAACACTGCCAGCGGTGACCACTACCTAAATGATCCTCAATAGTTAAAGTTGCGTTTAGACCAAGAGCTGTGTGGTCGATCTAACTTAGAATGAATTTTTTTTTTCTACCTTTCCTATAAATAATTTCCTGGTCCGATCTTTATTCCTCTGGGTTAGGTTAGGTGCATGGACTACCATTAATATGCCCGCAGTGAAGGTGGGTGGGAAGGTTGGGTTGGGACTAGGGAGAGCCTTCAACTTTGCTTTACTTTTTTTTTTAATTATTTGACCAGCAACACCTACTTGATTCATGGTACCCCTCCTTTGTAATAGGTCGTAAGAACTACTGAGGGGCCACTTGTCTTTGTAACTCTCTCTCTCTCTCTCTCTCTCTCTCTCTCTCTCTCTCTCTCTCTCTCTCTCTCTCTCTCATCGTTTCCCCAGCTGCCTCCCCCTTCGGCCATCCATCCCGCCAATCAGCTTGGAATGTAGTGTTGACATGTTGGCCTTGGTATGTTAATTGGGCCTGCAGCGTGGTCAGTCTGGCTCTACATGGTTGTCACACGTATTGTATTCATATCTCAGACCTTGAACATTGTTTTTTTAATGGCATTTGTGAATGTTTCATTTAAGCCAAAATACACTAGTTTTGACTTATCGGGGATATTCAGTGTTGGCTAATCTGGGACAAATGATTCCTCCAGACTATTCCCAGCAACAGACCACCATTATTTTTGTAAATCTGGTCCTGTTTTCTGGCATATGTTGAAGGAATCAAAGCTCTCCAATTTACCAAAAGTATACTAGGCCTATACCCTTAAGGTAACCTGTTACTGGCGAAATGAATGACTTGTAACGTACTAACTAAGGTAATGAACTACTCTACTTCCTTGTATAATAAGAATTGATTGATTGATTGATTGATATTAGGCGCCGCAACAGCGAGGTCATATAGCGCCAGAGAAAAGGTGATAGAGAGGTGTGACAGCAAGGTATAATAAGGAGGAATCAGCAACCCATCAGTCATTGTGTGTACGATATAATGAGTAAATTCAGTATAGTCCCCCATCATCTGACGTCAGGAAAACTGTAACATAGACAAGGAAAGACGAAGAAGCTTATATCAGATTATAAATGCTATGTTCTGGGTTGTTATTGTTGTTGTAGTTTCCAGCACTTTAAGGGAGGAGCAGTACACTGTTGGTAAATCTGGAGCAAATGATTCCTCCAAACTATTCAAGACAACAGCCAGCAGGATACCATTATTTTTCTTCATCTGGGTGTGTTTCCTGCATGGCATACTTTGGAGGAATCAAGGCACTCCAATCTTTCAAAAGTATACTATCCCCTTAACATTACAGATTAGTATTACTATGTGTTTATATTTGGTCTAATTAATGAGTAAAACGTGGGAATAATGAGTAAGAGTTGGGTAAGGGGGATGTGAAGGAGCAGTGAGGGAGGGAAGGAGGGAAGAGTGTTCGTTTGAGGGGAAGGTGAAGGAGGGAGGGAAGAGTGTGGACAGTTTGTGGTGATGGTGAAGTGTGAGGGAGGGAAGAGTGTGGACAGTTTGAGGTGATGGTGAGTGGTGATGGTGAGGGGAGGGTGAAGGAGGGAGGGAAGAGTGTGGACAGTTTGAGGTGATAGTGAGGAGGGAGGTGAGTGGGGAGGGTGAAGGAGGAAGGGAAGAGTGTGGACAGTTTGTGGTTATGGTGAGGTGTGAGGTGTGAGGGGAGAGTGAAGGAGGGAGGGAAGAGTGTGGACAGTTTGTGGTGATGGTGAGGTGTGAGGGGAGAGTGAAGGAGGGAGGGAAGAGTGTGGACAGTTTGTGGTGATGGTGAGGTGTGTGGTGTGAGGGAGGGTTCAGTGAGGTGTGAAGGGTGTGGTGACTGTTGGAGTGGATGTAACTCGTCTTACGTTCCTCTCCTCGGGTTGTAACTCTGCTAATTGCTTGTTTTCTCAGCAGCTACACCTTCAATTACCAAGGTACAGGTGGTGGCAGAAAAGAGGAGAGGACTCAGGATTACAAAAGAATGTCAAATAGACTGCTTGACTTTAAACTATCCAAACTGATCTTAAAGAATGATGGAAAGTATATCAAAGTGGAATTACAGGGTGTACGTAAAAGAATTTGTTTGCTATAATAGTGGAAAAATTAAA
>JAWQEG010000761.1:157500-159122 GCA_033782935.1 Petrolisthes cinctipes | reverse complement strand
CTATCTATCCACTTATCTATCTATTCACATATCTACCTATCTTTCTTTTTATTTATCTATTTACCTATTTATTTATTTATTTATGGCGCCACTTACTTTGGAGGTCTGGGTGCCGTTCGTGTAAACACCCATATCATTTTCCCGCCAATTCAGGCTGCGATACCCTTCGTCGTCGTCGTCGTCGTCGTCTTCATGTTGATACTGCTGGACTTGGTAATAATAATAATAGTCACTTTCCTCAACGGCGTCTCCGAGATAATGATGATGTTTATATTTGTGTTTCTCTCCTTCGTATGGCTCCTGCCCACCAAAGAGTACGTAAGCAATGGTGGCCCAAACGATGCTGAGGTCAATTGAAACAGGCAAAGCACCCGCAGCAGAGAGGGCCACCATCTTCAGGAATATGACACACAAGAGTAAACCCTGCCAACCCGATAGTTCCCCGATAGTAAAGCCGTTCAGATTGGTGGGAGAGACGGATACGGTGGGGATGAGGCCTTCAGAGAGGTTAAAGAAGGATAGGAGGCATAACAACACAATGGTATAATATGCATAGAAATGGTACCAAGAGGAGGAGGAGAGGGAGAATTTCATGGTGGTGAGAGAGAGAGAGAGAGAGAGAGAGAGAGAGAGAGAGAGAGAGAGAGCTATGGAGGAGGAAGTTCTTGAAGGCAGGAAGGTAGGAGTAGTGGTTTTGTGAGAGAGAGAGAGAGAGAGAGAGAGAGAGAGAGAGAGAGAGAGAGCTATGAAGGAGGAAGTTCTTGAAGGCAGGAAGGTAGGAGTAGTGGTTTTGTGTGTGAGAGAGAGAGAGAGAGAGAGAGAGAGAGAGAGAGAGAGAGCTATGGAGGAGGAAGTTCTTGAAAGCAGGAAGGTAGGAGTAGTGGTTTTGTGTGTGTGTGTGTGTGTGTGTGTGTGAGAGAGAGAGAGAGAGAGAGGGGGGGGGCGTTCTCTATGCCACACACAGAGAGAAAATAGAGAAGGATCAAGTGGCCAGGAGATGATACAGTATATACAGGGTTAGTGTCGTGCCATATATATACACCAACCATACAGTGAATACTAATAGGACCCTTCTATGTCCCTCACATATATATAGTACATGTGATCCCTGTGTGAACGGGATATATAGGACAGAGATAGGACGGTCGTTCCTCTGAGCAGGGCGTTCCGTGGAAAAGAAAAAAACTAAACATATATACACAGACACACACAGACACAGATAGACAGACAGACAGAGAGGCAGCGATCCGTTTAGATAGACAGGCAGGGATCCGTTTAGACAGACAGACAGGGAGGCAGGGATCCTTTTAGATAGACAGGCAGGGATTCGTTTAGACAGACAGACAGGGAGGCAGGGATCCGTTTAGATAGACAGGCAGGGATCCGTTTAGATAGACAGACAGTGAGGCAGCGATCCGTTTAGATAGACAGACAGGGAGGCAAGGATTCGTTTAGACAGACAGACAGGGAGGCAAGGATTCGTTTAGACAGACAGACAGGGAGGCAGGGATCCGTTTAAACAGACAGACGGGGAGGCAGGGATCCGTTTAGACAGACAGACAGACAGGGAGGCAGGGATCCGTTTCTCTATTCCGTGGTGCCCAGAGATGAACTGACTGCGA